>JAVFBZ010175411.1:0-15950 GCA_032466195.1 Katharina tunicata | reverse complement strand
GGAGTAGACCTTTCTATTGTATTTGTATAGACGAATATCGGGCTGATTATCACTGATACCCGATTAGTGAAACTAAACGGAAGAATGAACCAAAATAACAAATCTAAAACGCAAAGTATATAACCATATTCAGGGAAACCATTGTTTAATAAAAATATCCCCAGAATCATTTGAAGCTGTACTGTGTCTGGGAAGCTGTACTGTGTGATAGATTTAGCGTTCATAGTTGACGCGAAATACTTGTGCAATAGCCATATGCAAACGATATACAGAGTTTGAGGACTTATGTCTAATATCAATATTCATTAGCAACATGTTTAACAATTGCTTTTTATGTTTCAACTGATGAATGATGATACATGCGTTGCCATTGTTGGCGATAAACAAACTCTGTGACTAGATCATCCTATTTTACTAAACAACAGCCGGGTCGTTGTAATATGTATTATTAAATGACATCTCATTGAGCATTCACCCTCACTAAGGGTGTCTCAAAGGAAAATTCCGACATGGGCGTGCGGCCATGCGTTGTACTTCTGGTGTTCAAGACACACCATTTGTAATGCTAATGACCCACAGTTGTAAGAGAAAAACAATTGTGTTTAGATGACTTGTAGCCGCCAATAAAAATACTCCACGGACACGACAAGTCGATAGAAAATGATAGGATAGTGTTTAAATTACAGATGAGGAACGTTTGTCTGTAACGTTAAGTCTGTAGAGGTAATGTCAAGAACGGCAAAGTACAGGTTGGAACACTACACGGTGGATCTTTTCAATCGAAATCTTCAATGGAATTTTCTCAAAACAAAGTATTGTCTTGTTTCATGGATCGTGCTAAGCCTATTCCGTACACAGCGTCTGGGCAGCTAAACGATGTTATACTGCCTCGTATATTACCTTAGGTTAAAGCAATGGATGTGAATGCAATTTCAATGCATATAAATTGAAGTTTCAATCGTCTGGAATAAACTCACATGTGGAATGTTTAATACAGAACTATGTATCATTTTGCCAATGTTATTGGAGAACTGTATTCGGATATGACCATGGGATATTTCTTAGAAAGATAGGAACGACGCAGGAGGAAATTGTCATTAAGCACTGATCAAAAGCACTCTTCCGCTACACAAACAATTAAGATTAGTATATAGTTATGATATCTTAATCCGTCTATTATGTCTTTAAGAAATGAAATGTTGTCGCTAGAAATTCGTGTCAAGAACTGATAAGGAATTTACGTAGAGTCTGGAGAACTATTGCTCTCAAACTCTAACAATGGACAACTTTACGGATGTTCTAAGGGCCCTAACTGGTATTTTCAATAGCAATGGCGGCTGTGAGTTTTCCCATCCATATACAGGAATGTGTCTGAGTACATTGTCTTCACTAAAACTAGCCATCCTGGAAGTGCTCAAGCCTAACTGGTACGAGATCCTCTTCATGGTGACATTCGCCCTGGTTTTCTTAATCGGACTCCTGGGAAATTGGCTGGTGTGTTTTGTTGTTTGGAGAAACCACCGAATGAGAACAATAACAAACACGTTTATAGTCAACTTGGCGGTGGCAGATTTTATGGTTCTCTTGATCGCTCTGCCTTTCACTGTGATACAAGACGTGTTTGAGTCCTGGTTCCTCGGGGAGGTCATGTGTAAACTTATCAAGTATGTTCAGGTCAGTATAAATGTTACACCGTGTCGTGGCTTATCGCCTAGCTTGAAGTATATAGTATAAGTGTCCACCGATTAAGGAACTTTATTTTAAAAACACATTTTACAATCGCAGGTGGTTGTGTGGCAGCCTCTTGTTGGCCTATTGCTCTTTAGGCTAAGGGGCATCATGAAGCCGATTTGTTGTGGTGTACTGTGTTTCGTCCTGTAAGTATATTGTGACGTCTGTTATGCTGGCAGCGTCGACTGGTGGTTTCCTTCACCGATTAGGCTGAAAAGACTTATGAGAGAAATACCCTATAGTACCGCGTAAATCCCCAATCAAACAAACAAACCCTTTACATTCAACACATTTACGGCAATTACCACCATTAATTGGACACTGCAATGTTGTAGACTGTTGCTGTTTCTGAAAGAACAGAAGTCACTAGCTAGTCAACTAGCACTGAAAAGACAAAAGGTTAACAATTACAGCTTCAACATGCATTTATTCTTACATTGTTTTCAAACACATACAACAGGTATAAACACAGAGGTATATATAACAAAAGAAATTCTTCAATATTTTCAAATTAGTTTTTAATGCATTCAGGTAATAAACCCAGAGGGGTTAAATATGGGTTTTGTACACAGTGCTGAGGTCAAGTTTACCCTACAACCCGAAATTTGAGGATGTATTATTAAACATATTTAAAGACCATCAAGGCTACATATTGTTAACGTTTATAAACGGCTTCAGGCAAATCACATAGATATCTACCTGTGTACAAAAATGTAAATATATATGCCAATAGGTAATATAATGTGATAGGCCTTATTATACAAATAAGACAGTAATCAGTGTGGCATGAATTAAGTCATTGTAGGTTGTATGTATGAACAATCATTGGTCCCTATTACATTCTGTTTCAGTCGGCGTATATGGATGCTTTCATAGATTATGTTGTAGCTCTGTTTGTGGTGATGATTAATAGAATGAGTATTCAGTCGACCATGTCTATGTTGAGCTTCTGTGCATCTCCACATTTGCAAATGAAGGATTGTTAGATGTTTTTAATTCTTTATTCATATGTAAAATAGAAGTAATCAAACCCATAAGTACTTTGTTTTGCACGCTGCTTTGAAGAATCTCTTATTCATCTCTTCGAATGTAAAGGTGGCATATCGCAGATTATCTTTGTTTAGTAAATAGCTTCACCACATCCACGAAGAAATTAATTTTCAATAGTATATTCCCATCGTGACCTTTTGCAAACGTTTTCAGCCTTAAAAGGACTTCCCGTCATTTCCATGCACAGTTGAACGTTGGTTTTTGATTCATTGATTGGGGTTTTACGCCGTACTTATGGTTTACTCACTTATATGACGGTGTGCTAGCCCAATGGATGAAGGAAACAACCCCAAGTGACGCCGTTAACAAAGAAGACGGCACAATACATCTACAGGACGAAATACAGGACATCATAACAAATCGGCGTCCTGATGCTCCTTAGCTCAGAGAGCACAGAGGCTTCTAACCAACCACCCGTTTTTTTCATTTTTTGTTCAGTAATATGAACATCTCCAACAACACCAGTTTTTTTTATAGGCCTTGCTGTCAGAAAGGTGATGTATTGGATGTCTACTAAACAATCAACCCTCAATGTGTAGTTATGTTTTGGAACTTCTTTTACGTATTCTTTGATTCCAAACGTTCTCTCTACGAAAGTAAACTTCTGCTCCAATTACTGTGTTTCTTTGACCACATGTTTAGTTCCTTCGTACTGATTACCTTCAATTTGTGGTAATGACATAACGCAGCTACACTTATAAGATTGGGCAAGAGACTGCCAATCATAACTTTCGAGTTTGTATTGCCAAAAAATATCAAATATGTCATACTGGAATTGATCTTTAGCTTTTTTCATGTTTTGGCAGCACTTGTTTGGGTTTAATAACCTTTGCCT
Organism: Katharina tunicata; assembly: GCA_032466195.1. Classification (NCBI taxonomy): domain Eukaryota; kingdom Metazoa; phylum Mollusca; class Polyplacophora; order Chitonida; family Mopaliidae; genus Katharina; species Katharina tunicata. Next base: position 12,334 of record JAVFBZ010175411.1, on the reverse strand, counting down.
GTCTATATTTCTCTGTCCATGTATACGACAGCCAGTCGAGGCATTTTCTTGTCACAAAATGTTGGATGAAAACAAAGCTAATTATGGGAACAGGGTCCGGGAATTTCTTTTTAGCTTATTATATTGGTTTATTATATATTTCTCTGTGGCTCTTTTTATATATAAAGACGATTTGTAAAAAAATTGGGAGAATCGAGGTTAACGAAGGAGAGGACCATAATGACCTAAGAGACGGTCTGCAACTTTGTGATGTCTTTACCCCAGTCCATCATCGATTGTGAACTAATAGCTAATAAGTAATAGCTGTTGTGCAGGAACCAAAAAAATAACAACCGTAAAGTTATCAAAAACAAGATGATTCAGATGGATTTTTAACTTCTGTGTATATCTATCCTAGTCGTGGTGTTTTTGTTATGTACCCAGCTTCTTAATGTCCCTTAAACAAGATATTCAAAGTAAGGTTATCATTCAGGTAAACTTAATTGAGCTTGATTAAGGTTTACACTCAGGTGTATTTTAGTTAGTGTGTATCCATTATCTTCCCACCTTTTTACTCTTCACCGACACACATGTTTGAGGTCCTTACAAACTACTGCTCAACATATCTTTAATAAGAAAGGCACTGAGAAGCTATATAGAAAAAGAGCCCATTTTAAGATTAGAAACATTCCTTAAAGATTTAAGGTTGTTAACAACATCGGCCATCTGACGTCGATTTAAGTTCAAATTTAAAATAATGCCTATAACGAATAATTGTATGCAGTTTTCCGCGGGTTTCACACAGTAAACAATTTCAGAACAGTTCAGCGGTGTAGGAAAAGTTTCGCCGTGAATGAAAGTTCCCAGTTTCCACTTTCATTAGTGCTCCCAATTTACTTTTCGGCAAAGCAAATCTTCTCGCGTCCATCACTGTTCTTTTGATTTTGTGCAAGTTTAAACATCTACCAGATATTTTCTCATTGACTGTATTATAAATCACTTTACAAATGTTTATTCTAGCATATATTCTTTCAGTTTCTTGGTACTGATACCGTTTATATTCTTGCTGCCTTTATATATATATATGAGCATGGAAGCCAGCAAACTGACTGAAATTCCAAGAATAATAGCCATAGGGCGGAAAATGTGTGATATTTAAGACAGTCTGTAAGTGGAAAACATCCAATCAATATTAACACATGGGTGGTCAATTGATGTCTGTGAAGAGCAGACCTTTTGTTCTATTTGTAGACGTATATCGCGAGTCTATGTAGTCTAAATCGCAAACTATATCAACATAATCACGGAAACCATTGTTTAATTAAAATATCCCCAAACTCATTTGAAGCTGTATTGTGTTATGTGATATCGTTCATAAAGACGCGAAACCCTTGTGCAATAGCCATATGCAAACGATATACAGATTGTGATGACTTATGTTTAATATCAATATTCATTAGGACGAGATTTAACAGTTGCTTTTTCTGTTTTAAATTACGAATGAAGATACATGTGTTGCCATTTTTGGCGATAAACAAACCATGTGACTATATCAGCCCATTTTCCTAAACAACAATTGGGTTGTTGCATTATTTATTATTAGATTCCATTTTGTTGAGCACGGTTATGTGAGCTCTTCAATTTAGTAGGTAAAAAATATTCGAAACGATTTTTACATGTCACTGATAAAATGTATGGTTATCCAAACCTATTCCAATAATGTTAGTTAGATAAAGAAGATGTTGATAAAAATCATCTCTCATAAAATAAGGTTTTCACGCCTAGTTGAGTCTCGTATACACCGACACCAGTATGACGTGTGATTGGGCAGTTTGTTCGCCATAACTAAGTAACTCTTTAAATGGCGTTGCGATTAATAGTAAATCGTTTTTCAGTGTGCCATGGAATATTTGATTGACCAAAACAGTAAACGCAAGTGCGTTCACAATTAGAGACTTCGAATAAGGGAGATAATGGTGAAAATGGATTGGCCATAATCCTCTCACAGTAATCATACTAAGTTTGGTAGATTGTGGGCCCTGGCGAATCTTTTTGACACCCCCTATCGTCTTATATGCGTTTGCTTGTATTTTTATAGTTGTGAATCTGTGTTGATGAAGAATGCTTCACGTTATTCCATTCCTCACATAGACACATGTCCAACAGTAAAAAAACATCTAATGTTATTTTTCGCTCAATTGATATAGGCTATTATTGTGATAAGGGGAAATAAACAATTAAATTTTATTTACGTTATGACACAATAGTGAAGGACTTATGTTGTGTTATGAACTGTAACGCTATTTTGCTATTATTTATGGTATTTTCAATGTATTTATACAACAAATATGGTCTGTTTTAACATAATCAAGCCAATGGCCACCTACAACATTAAACTTTATTCCAGCATATGGTCTAGAAAATACGCTGATCCAAACCTAACACATACGAACACAACGTGAAGTTGCTGGCTCTGAAAGATAATGTTCCTACATTGTTAAGTATAGCCGTATAAATGTAAGCTACGTTCATCTAAATAACGTGTTATGTTGTGAAGCGGACTATGCTCTCAGCACGGCTATAAATTACACATTAAGATATAGCCTATAACTGGCCGTCAACCAACTAAAACTGCTGCATTTTACGTGGCAATCCCAAACACATCAAGTAACATCCTGTCTAAATTTTGTGAGTTATAAGTAAGAGCTTCGGGTTAATGGGAATGGAGATAACTCAGTCGAACTACGTCACTAAATTACCACCATTACGGCCCTAATTGGCGACTCTCCCACGGATTGTTTTCACAACGGATCATTTGACGTTCAATATTGCCTCTAATGACGGTTAGTTAGTTATTAATAGCCAGTTATCAACATGAAGTTTGAAGTCACATACCCACCCAAAATTTGGATTTTTCAACTAATTCCGTTTGACTTGATTATTACAAGATTTGATGGTTGTTCAAAAATGTAAACAGTCACGTTAAAATAAAAATTATTCATTGGGTACAAAGCTTGTACGGACCAGGATAAATATAGCAGTTATTTGAATTTAACGTAAGGAGGGCTGGCCATATTTGCTCAGAATGACTTTGATCCTGCCGCGGTGAATGACCATGTTTGTATCGAACCAGCATGTTGAACCGTGTAAGGGGTGTGGCTAACACGGTTGACTAGAAGTGACGTCGGTACATCAAAGTTTGTCTGAGCTGTGACAGCAGATTGACACATTTCCTATAAAAAATTCTGACAGAAAATTCAGTTTTTAGTTTTTTAGTTATTAAAAAACTCTCCTTCGACCTTCGCCTTTGATGTTGGAATTATTGGAAAACCTCTAACTTATCAAATATCAATTTTTCATGAGATTCTGTGATAGTGCAAAACTCAGAACTTTTGAGTGCGTATGTTATTTTAAAATCAAGTATAAATCAGAAGAAAACACATGTATCCAATGCCCGGAGTTGTTCATCTATCAATTGTAGCTGAAGCCTATCGTACGGAATGTCATCAGTTTCTTAATTTCACTCTTGTGATAAGTACCGTAAATGTCACGTTTCTCAAAGCGGTTCAGTAGAAACGTTTTACATTGTTCAATCTCAGATAAATTCTGTATTTATACGATTAACACCACTTAATTTTAAAAAAGACTCTGTACACAATGTTGTTTTCATCACATATAGCCGAATATATCTTAGGTTGTCTCAAAGAGAATTTCCGACATGAGTTTGCAGCCATGCGTTGTACTTCTAGTGTTCAAGACACACCATTTGTTATGTTAATGACCCAAATTGGAAAGAGAAAAACAATTGTGTTTAGATCACTTCTGGCTGCCAATAAAGGTACTCCAGGGACACGTCAAGTCGATAGGAAGTGATATAAACACAATAGGATAGTGTTTAAATTACAGATGAGGATTTTTGTTTGTTACTGTAGAGATAATGTCAAGAACGGCAAAGTGAAGGTTAAAACACTACATGGTGGATCTTTTCAATCAAAATCTTCAATGAAATTTTCTCAAAACAAGGTATTGTCTTGTTTCATGGATCGCGCTAAGTGTATTCCGTACACAGCGTCTGGGCAGCTAAACGATGTTATACTGCCTCGTATATTACCTTAAACGGTTAAAGCAATGGCTGTGAATGTAATTTCAATGCATATAAATTGAAGTTTTAATCGTCTGGAATAAAGTAACATGAGGAATATTTAACACAGAACTACGTATCATTTTGACAACGTTGTTGGAAAACTGTATTGGAAATTTCTTAGAAAGATAGAAACAACGAAGGAGGAAATTGGCATTAAGCACTGATCAAAAGCACTCTTCCGATACACAAACAATAACGATTATTATATAGTTATGATATTTTAATCCGTCGATTATGTGTTTAAAAAATGAAATGTTGTCGCTAGAAATTCGTATCAAGAACTGATAAGGAATTTACGTCGAGTCTGGAGAACTATTGCTCTCAAACGCTAACAATGGACAACTTCACGGATGTTCTAAGGACCCTAACTGGCATTTTTAATAGTAATGGCGGCTGTGAGTTTTCCCATCCATATACAGGAATGTGTCTGAGTACATTGACATCACTAAAACTAGCCATCCTGGAAGTGCTCAACCCGAACTGGTACGAGATCCTTTTTATGGTTCTTTTTGCTCTTGTTTTCTTTATCGTACTCCTCGGAAATTAGTTGATGTGTTTTGTTGTGTGTAAAAATCAAGGATTGAGAACAATAACAAATAATTTTATAGTCAACCTGGCAGTGACTGATTGTATGGTTCTCTTGATTGTTCTGCCTTTCTCTGTCATACAAGACGTGTTTGAGTCTTGGTTAATCGGGGAAGTCATGTGTAAAGTTAACAAGTATATTCAGGTAGGTTGAAGGCCGTTTTTATTGACATACATTCATTGACAAGCAGGATCCTTTGTCTGAACTATTAGTTTGGATCATGATATTAATCAACGTTCATTTTGGTATAGTAAACCCAGAACTGTGCATTAGAACATTTCCTGAATTGAAGCAAGTGAGTGTTTCAGCCGCACATGCTATAAAACATTCAAGTGGCCTTCGGTTATATTTACCTATAGGGCATACTGTCATATGTGTTTTAATAGTTTTCTTAGATTCACAGGATTGTAACCTGTCCTTTTCACTGTGTTTTCTTACTTTTTTGCATATAATGTCGTGTTTACAGTATTCTTAAATCAGCCATTATCCGTAAATTTCACCCAAAAATATTAAACTTTTTAACATCAGGTCGGTTAATCGGTGATCATAATTATATTTCGTTGTTCATCTATAATTCTAAAGTAGATATCGTGAAGAATGGCCTTCATCTAAAGCAAAGCACTTTTCAAAATGAACCTTTCATTAGTGGGGCTCGAGCCGTGGCTCAGTGGTTAGCGCGTCTGACTGCAGATCCTCCTTCGATGTACCGCACGGGTTCGAGTTTCCAGTGGACCTGAGGTATATGAGGTGACACGAGTCACACGAGGTGACTTCGGCAATCGCGGGGGCGGTTTTTATGAGGTTTCCTCTTGGTTTTCCGCCGTATTGAGTAGAGGCGATTAAGAAGTGGAAAATCCGTCTTCATATCAATGAAATATCTTGGAGTACGACGTTAAACACCAATCAAACAAAACAAACAAATCATTGCATTAGTAGTTTATGCTCAATGTTCAGCTACCATAATTACATGGTACGTACTGAAAGCTTTAATGTACGTACTGAAGATATTCTGTCGCTTTATTTCATGTAACAGTTAATATTCTTGGATTGTTAACAATAGTTTTTGTTAAGTGATTCAAACTGGTAACCTTAAAATCTACAAACTACCTATAACCGCAAGGAGACAGGAAGAGATAACCCTTCATTTACAAGAGAGGTAATCGAAGGACAGGGAAAAGTTTGATATTGGTACCAATTCAAATATTCATTTAACATTTGAACTCCATTTGCCTATTACAACTCGTTTTATGGGATACTCCATACATCCTATTGCTTTCAGTTTAATCCAAACTACGCATACGTAGCCTTCTTTTTAAGTACAGCAAGAGTTGGATAAAATGTTCACTCACAAAATTTTTTTTGCCATTTTGAGTGGGTGATTCTTGTTGTAAGTAGGCAGATATGTATGAGATTCATGTTCTGTCCATTAGTGGACGCGGTGTTTGGAAAAATTCCAAGTTTATTTATATTATTTGGATGGGGTCTATTGGGTCTCCTTTTTTACGGCATTTCTTATTTATTTAAATGGGGTCTAACGTCGTACTCAATGGTTTGTCCCTTTTTTGGTGACATTTCTTATTGCCAGTGTATGACGAAGGGCAGGACAGAAACCTCTTAAAAAAATGTGTCAGTTCGTCCGGTTCACTATTTAACTTGATAGATCGTTTGGCATATGTAAACATTTTTAAACAACATCCCGTAAACAATAGTTTCAGGTTGATGTGGATTGTGGAGAACTCATTCCAACTACTTATTTAAATTGTCACCATAACAGCACTAACCACCTTCACATTTCACATTTTCTTCAAAACCGATCATCTGTCATTTAACATAACCTGAACAGATAGCAGTTAGTCCACTTTATATCAGTCTTTAGTATGGAGTATAATATCAAATATCTGTCGATAAACCAGAACAATACACTGGTATCAAATGTCCAAGTTTGTTTATTAACCATTGTAACTAAAGCCTATTGTGGTAAATGCTAACACTTCGTTACCTAATTATTTTTAGTTTCGGATAACGTTCAGCATTAACAAACTGATACGGAACGGCTGTTTTGTTAGTTTCAATAACTGTTGTTCGATGGAAAATGAGCATGGTGTGTTGTTACTGTTCTAATATCGCAGTGATTATTTAAGAATACATGCGATCTGGGCGTTGGCGGGTATCGGTGGAATGGCTGATGTCATGTGATCTTTGACTGATTTGTTCATGATGTGGAATAAGCTATTCTGTAACGATTGGAAATTTAACATTAGCAGTAGATTATGTTTTTTGGCTAACACATGGTAGTTCAAATTCACATTGTAGTTCACAAAAATGTTCATGTTGAGACCCTTGCGTCAATCGGACATACGCCCCTAAGAGTACTGTATCAAATAGGCAGCAGTAGAAGGTCGGAAGGCTCAGTGGTATGGGAGTATACTGCTAACAATTCAGCGCATGACTTCTGATGGTCTTGTTTTCGATTTCCCAAGGGTCTTAGCTCTCCAAAATGTTCGGAACTAGAGGCTCTTAAATTTTGAGAAAGCGTTATCCCGAAAAAAGAAAACAGTATCATAATATGGAAAACGTAAATAAACCAGAAACGGAAATACACTTTAAAAACGGCTCGAGGCCACAAGAAAAGTTACAGTTAAATCTCTAAAATGTATTGACCACGTAAAAAGATGAATATCATATTATTGATTAATCGTTTTGTAATTCTCCGCCTAAGAATCTTACTTTACATGTATATATTAAAGTTTAGATCGATTTATTGTCACAAACTTGTGAATATAGCAGTGGTCGGTATCATGCTTTAAAAAATATGTTTATCAAGTTGCAATATTCTAAATGCTTAATTAAACACCCCATTTACTTTGCTGAGTGAAAGAAAAATGCGTCTTATAAGTGAAAATCAACTGGGTGCGACGTTAATTACAATAAAAAAAGTGATCTCTTTATAATTTTGCCATAAGAAACAAACTTATTCCTTGTGGATTTAAAAAAAGTATCACATATAATTAATTTAATAATATTATATAATTTGTCTCGACTTATTTTCCTATCCAGAAATATCTGTTTTATTTTGTTAACTAAATTGATAAGACACAGCTGTTGTTGTTTGTGTATTGTATTGTTTATGTTTTAGATCTTCTAGATTTGTTGACCTTCTGATTTTCTATCAGTTGATGAATAACAGATATCAAATGATTTTACGATAAAACCTGATTACTGAATATCATTACCAGACATCTGTCATCTAACCTCTACATGTAGTTATGTTTTAGAATATGAACCAAACAATTAGATTGTTAACCTTATTATAAATGTCACGGACTTCACTGTTAAGCTTGTGGCCTCTAGCAGTGTTTACACTTGACATTTTGAACAATTGTTGTTTCTAATGTCGTTAGCCCAAATGTATGGTTGCAAATAGGGTATTTATAATATATGGATTTATTTTGTATTCATTTGGTTACATGGTTAATCCAATAATTTAAAACTTACTTTTATTGTGCATTTTTGATATAAAATATTTGAGATATGATACATCGAAATTCTGATGTGTATTAAGAGAGAGCGGTTTTATTTGATACTGAATATATATAGAAATGGATAGATACATCTTTAGATTATGAAGTTTTTCTAATTTGTATTCAACTACAATAAAGAAGTATCCATTTATTTACTCATATTTCAAAGAGTGCAATGTTTTATCAACCTTTGTTGGTATGAAACTACTTTGATCTCAATGGGATTTAAAATATGCCAAAAAGCATCCTGACTGGTGATAGGCTTCCTGTTCTGGTGCAACACGAGTGGTTGCTAGCCCACCAGAATATTAATGTCACGTGACCGTGGAAGATTAACCAGTTAATTCTACTTCATGGTTTGCAGATGATTTATTTCTACAAGTTTCATGTTTTTTTATTTCACTCAAATCCATTACAGTGGCAGAAAGCATAATTAAACACATTAAAAAGCAAAGCATAATAAGACACATTAGTTATGATACAGTACAGATCCTTCATACACATAGGCTGCAATTTTATAGAGCGATTTAACGTGTTTGCTTGTCAAGAATCAGGGCATGGTCAAATAAATATACATAGGCCATAAACGTTGAGCGACGTTCAAAGTACGGAATAATGCAAAATCGCTCAACAACACCGGTCCGACAGTTGACTATTTTTCACAGCGTAATCTGTCCGGGTTGACAAACATCATATATAATGTAAATTAGATCAAGTTGATAAACCTTTGTCGAAGGGGTACCACGATTAAGAATTTCCGCCATAAAATTTAAAATTGTGGCAGATTTTGTATTTAGAGTTGATAATCGTAAAGGATTAAAGACAATTAAAAAAAAGATGGCATATTTATCCGTTACTTACTTTATCGTATCCGGCTCGATTTCTATAGAGGTAACTCGTGAGATATTTGGCGTTCCCAAGGCAATATTAGAAAAAAATGACACTCTATTTTTTAATTCGAGGTAAACGGGCAACATTTCTGCGTCTAACTTGTTCAATTTTATGAAATTGATAACGTTTTGAATTGCATTGAATAATTCACATATCGGAATATTACAGAACTAATACTAAAATAAAAAGCGAAATATCTGTTTGAGTGAAATAACCTTGAATACCACATAAAACATGATAACGAAGAATCTATTATAGGTAAGTTAATGTTTAGGCTTCATGGTGGGACAAATATGATCTTTGTTTCGGCAAAACTCAGTCTTTGTTTCCATGAATGCGTTTTGTCTTTCTCAATTAGCGTCTTGTTCTTATCACTGTTTGACCTATAGAGCTTCTTCTGATGTCCGAAAAAAATTCCCTCAAAATGAAGTGCTTTATGTGAACTGAACTCGAGCAATGGCATACTAGGTATGTTATGGCCAGTATCAGTGAATATATACTCTGCCCACATCAGTTTAAGTCACAACATTGTATTTGAATATATGCGAAGATGATTGTTCTGCAGACTGTCTTTGTCATTTTTTGACATATATATAATTTTGTTATCTAAACCACAGTACAAAGAAAATGACAGAGTTGAGAGGTCCATTTGTCCATTGTTTCTGTTCATTTCAAAATACACTCTTCAAAAAAAGAAACGCAAAACCCCAAAACGGGCCCCCGCCGTGGCTCAGTAGTTAGCGCGTCTGTCTGCAGATCCTCCTTCGATGTACCGCACGGGTACAAGTCTCACAGTGGACCTGAGGTATATGAGGGAGTCACACAAGGTGACTTCGGCAATCTCGGGGCGGTTTTTACGATGATTCCTCCCGGTTTTCCGCCGTATTGAATAGAGCAGATTAAGAAGTGGAGAATCTGTCGTTATATCAATGAAATACCTTTAAGTACGACGTTAAACACCAATCAAACAAACAAACAAATTAAAGAAAAATCTGTCCAGGACAGTAATTACTGTTGACATGGTTAACTTCAGATGTAATTATGTAAAGATGGCTTTTATTTATTTAAGTTTGTTCTCCTTTACCTTCAAGCTGAATTATGGTTAAAGATTCATATAAATAAAATAGGTTTAGTGGATCAAACAAAAATCTGTCCAGGAAAGTAATTACTTAAGCTGTTGACATGGTTAACTTCAGAGTCACATACGAGATGCTTGTAGCTTGTATGTCCGGGGAAGTGTCTGGAGAAAATAATCATCAAAGATTCACTAGCTCTTGTGGTCCACTCCAGAGCCAAATCTTCTTTTTGATGATGGAATTACATAAGAAGTAACCTCCCTTTGTCTGGCTTTACCATTAGGCTGTTTTGTTTTATATCATGGGGGTTGAATGTAAAGCCTCTGTCATTTTGGTCTTGAGGGTATAATCAAGATGATCAAGGGAAGCCTTGAACTTGTTAGCTTATCATCGAAAATATTTATGTTGTTGCAAATAATAGCATGTATCTCACAAGCAGTAATGACTGATCTGTTTGCCGAAAATAAACATAGAGCGGATGTCATGTTATTATATTAGAAACAAACACGATACATCTTATTTAATTGATTTAAATTAACAGCAACTAGTGTTCTGGCTAGACCCATGATTTATTATAAAAAGGCATCTGATTTTCTTTACTTAACTTTTATATATAGGCACTTTGACTATTCATGTTTAGTTAACATTTCTATTCCATTTGCATTGCAATAGTAGAACTAGATTGCATGTTAGATATTATTAGAACCAGCGTTATGTTTCGGATGGGTTTTTGGCATTTACATAAGACACCCTTGACACAAACACCCACTCTCTCGTTGTTTTTACTCACAATTTTCAAATATTTAGCAATAATTCAAAGCATAGCTATTAATCTTTCTTGATACGGAAACTATGATGTACTTTACCATTATAAAAGTCTTGGATCAGTCAAAACATTACATTGTGAATACGTCATATGGTTCAGAAAAAGATGTCTCACTCCTAGGTTTATATAAACGACGTGTTCTGACGTGAGGCAGAATATGTTCTCTCCCTGGCTCTATTCCTGTCTTATCGCTATAAAGCCCACATAAAACTGTTCGCTATTACTTGACGTCAAGGGAGTATAATTGATCATTTTACTAACACATTTAGCAACATTCCATCTCTGTTTGTGTTAAATATTTACCGCATCAGCTATAAATGGAGCTGCATGTTGATGGGAATTGTAGAGAACGTCGTCACAAAATTACTACCATTACGGCCTTAAAGGTTCACTCTCCCCGGCTTGTCAACAAAATAGATCATTTGCCATTCAACATAGCCAGACCTGATAGCAGTTAGTCCACTTTATATCAGTCATTAGAACTGAGTTTAATATAAAATATCTGGCGATAAATCAGAACAAAACACGGATATCAAATGTCCAAGTTCGTGCATTAACCATTGTAGCTTGATCCTTTGTAGAAACTGTTATCAGTTCCTGGAACATACGTTATAGCTTGATAAGTATACCACCAATGTCATGTTTCTCAGAGCATGTTGGAGAGGGGATTGAATGAGGAGGCTGTCCAGGATGTTTGTAATACTTTGCCCTCTCAGAGGAATTCCTTAAATCAAAGATATGCACCAGCTTAATTTGCGAAGTGCTTCTCTATATACAGTGTTTCTGTTACATATATCAGTCTATATCTTAGGTGGTGTCAAAATGTTATGTGTCAAATCGAAATATGTGTGCAGCCATGCGTTGAGAAAACGACGTAGATGACATGACCGATTTTAAAGTTAATTTTCATAATTGGAAAAGAGAATAACTGCGTTCAGAGCACCGACTACATGTTTCATTTGTGGCTGCGAATGCAGATACCTCGTGGAGATAGATAAGAAATGGCAATAACACGACACATTGCCATACGTTCACGTTAAAGGCTAAGGCTGATGTATAACTAAAAAGAACGGGAACAGAACAAATATAGTGCGACTAATTTCTGCTTAATTACACGAGAAAAACTACAATGAGGAACTTCTCGGATTTTTTTATTGGTATTCTCAATAATATCACAGACTGTGAGTATTCCCATCCGGAAAAAGCGTTGTGCGTGAGTACATTGTCTTCCCTAAAACTAGCCATCATGGAAGTGCTCAAGCCTAACTGGTACGAGATCCTCTTCATGGTGATATTCGCCCTGGTTTTCTT
>JAVFBZ010175410.1:5699-36215 GCA_032466195.1 Katharina tunicata | reverse complement strand
TAATCCTTCCCAAAATGCACCTGGAGGCCCCTTAAGCCCGAGCCCCTTCTTTTTACACAGTAACACTAGTAAAAACTGTCATCATAAATCTTGTATCAAATATGGTCAATAGGTACTTTCTTGTGCTCTTTGGCGAGCCGAGGGGTTTTGGACAGCGGAGCTTCATGTTATAATTACTACTAACTTTTCAGCGTGAAACGTGAATCAAACCAGCATATACGCTGTATAACATATAAGTATTTAAATCATTAAATTGTCGCATGACCTGTTAATCTGACGTTGCCATTAGCTATAGCCGAAACCCTGCAGTGATTCGATTTATCAGGCCGATTTTCTGTCGACACATTTATCTACACAATTTTTCGTTGATTGTTTGGGGTGTTTTAAGATATATTTTTAAGTTTATTTATTTGTTTTATTGGGGTTAAACGTCGTACTTAAGGGTATTTCACTTATAGGACGACTTTGCCCTGCCGGTGTACGGTGGGAAAGAGGGACGAAACCTGATAAAAAAAAACACCCGACGATCTTCTCAGCCACCGGGAACTTCCCTTATATATTAAAGGTTGAAGGAGCGGTTCGAACTTATACCGGGTATATTGAACGGGACTCAGCAGTCATATGTTCAACAAACTGGGCTATGACGCGGTCCCTAGAGATGTTTTTAAGAGGCGTCTTCCCCGTTTTCCAACAAAGAGCGGTTCAATAAATCGTCATATAAATGAAGAATTAAATAACACTTGGTTCAAAATTTATTTTTAAACTCCTACCGAAAAATAGATCAGCTTTATCAGTTCTTCTCATTTTATCTTTTTTCAGATCATGCTATTTAGTGAACATCGAAGGCACGAGCTAGCATGTAGGATAACACTCAACGTCTTAAGGTAAGTGAATTCTAGAAAGTACAAGGAGTGCTGTTACTCGTTATTACAGGTTATACGCAGCCTATTTCTGTGCATATACATGTAGGCTATACCTACATATGTTGCTATTATATAGCTGTTGATATAGATGATATGTCATAGCAGTTGATAGATAGTAGGAGTTTTGCAGTTGCCATAACGCGTATTTCAGTATTCAAGGAGTGTTTGGTTAAAAATACGTATTGTTGTGAATATGAAAGGTGAATATTAACATAAGGTTTATAATAGGATACAAAAAAGGACATGTTACGCATGTTTAATTTTCTATATTTTGGTAAACTAAACATGCGTATCTTGTCGTTTTACGGAGTTGTGACTTTGTTTACTATGTCAATTTATTCTGTGGGAATACTATGGCTAATGGTGGTTGCTGTTGATATATTTTGTATTACAGTTAAAATTAGGTGAATTTAGTAATATGTTACGTCCACATTCCCAATTAGCACTACTAAAAGTCGGTCGTTCACGGCATTGGAGAAATAACGATGCTTTACATCAGCGCTCAAGGTCGTTCATGATAGTGAGGAATTAATGCTGGGTAATTTCTTACGGAACGTAAAGCGGCTGCATTAAAAGTTGGATCATCGACATCGTCACAGCCTTTTCCGTCTACGAATTTCTGGATCATTAACTGTAGAGTTTGTTGCAGTTAAAAGTATGTTCTATTGTTCAGAGTGCGACGTGTAAAGGCATATTTCTCAAAGAAGGGCTTGCAAAATGTGCGCAATCGGGGAATTAAAAACCATAATCTGAAAATGAAATGGTATATTTTTGTTTTAACCGTTTTATAACCGAATACCCCGTTTTATTACTCGATATACCATTAATGCAATTAATTCTAACAATATTTATTTGAAAAAGCAATGCATGTTCCAAAACAATCCACTGACTTAAAAGTTGGTGATTACGTTGTTATTGACGGGTTTATTAGATCTGCATTTGAAATGATGCATTAATGATGCATTTAATATTGAACTCACCTTTAAATTTACTTGCACCCCTCACAGTTTGAATGTGGCTTAAAACACTAATCAATCAATCAATCAATCAATCAATCACAAGTGTAATGTATGTTCTACCTGTAAGGATGGTATTTTATTTCTCAAAATTCTTGACAAAAAATATACATTCGGATTAAAAATTAAAAACAAAATTCTGTTTACCAATATGGCAGCCATCAGAGTCTTGGTCTTAATTCAAGCGTGCTTGTTTTGAATAAAACAACTTTAAATAGTATTCACGCAATCTCTTCAAACTTGAAATGTAGATTCCCTACGAAATTCTGGATACCAAATTCACTGCTTTTCTTCAAACTTGGAATGTAAGACTATAGAAGGGAGTGCATGCCACCACCTGCCCGGTTCATATAGGTCTATCCTTAGGGTTCTATGTGCTATATAGTCACATATTTCTGTTTAGTTCGCGATAATCTTTCCAAGGAACACATAACACATAGCTTTAACACAAATTCAAGTTGTTTTTTCTTCATTTAAAAATGGTATTGACCAATTTCTCGACTCTTGTAATAAAGGCTTTCAATAAATCTGTGGTTTAATACGGATTGAACTCAACCGTAAAATGCATTTTCTGAAAAGGCAAGAATGTTGTCAAAACATATGGCGAAGGTGAATTCACCATTTTTGCGCATTTTTTAAGGTAAGTCCTTCGTTGGGCGGACCAGGGGCCAGTTTCACAAAGCCTTTGCGACGTTTCGAACTCTCAGTTGTCGTGACGACACAATACCTTCAACACTGGGCGTCATAGTAACTGAGTGTGCGTAAATTTGCGAAGGATTTGTAAAACCGGCATGTTTATTTCGTCGACACTCTTCTGCATAAGGTAACCCATCACTGTTGTCATCCTTAGTTGATATACTTATGGTTTTCAGGTCTAAATGATACTGTTCAGCTAGTGTTTATCTCTAGCTGTCTTTAGCTTTCTCTATGTGCTACATATCTGCCACATATTTTCTTTATAATTTAACTGTTATTACATTTGAGCGAGATGCCTGTAGGTAACCATTAACAACTCGAGATAAAGATCTAGCTAGAAAATTGTCTCTGGTAGTTTATCTAGAACACTAGCTCAGTTACCGGTTTTAATTAGTCGATATCCCTGTGCCAGTGTCATTAATCTTCAAAACAATATATGGTTTTGAAGAAATCAATCATCAAATACACTTACTCATTTAGATAAATACGATTCAAAGATACAGTACACTGTCATAACAATACAGGACGATTAATGCTGGGATGTTTTGATAACAGTTTTGTGTCCCCCATTTATTATACATCTGTTGTTGTCTTGCTTCAATAAAATCGGCAAAACGTTACATACTTAGTGAGTTGATGGCGTTGCTATTTGTTGAGTGGTTTAGGAAGAGCCTTGGGGACTATCGGCTTTACTACCAGGTGTCTGGGACACCATACCAAATGATCTCCTCGCGCTTTAACAGATAGGCTGCATTGGATGATTTCGTGATGGTACAGAAACTCATCACGGTAATCACTTCTTAGAAGCATTGTCTAAAAACTGTTTTCCTAAAATCTCCTTCATATCCACCAGGAAGTGTGTCTACATGGTCTATGTCGAAGTTACCGTTGAAAGAAAGTTACTTACGGTGTATAATAGACCACAAAATGGATAGAGCGTTCTGGAAACAAAACTTCCAATTTTCTACACCAAATTTTATTAACAGAACTTTTATCATCTACATGTTATTGTATGTGCTAGGTGTTGAATGATGGACTATAATTTATTTAAAATAAACTATCAGATCGGTCTCGAAAGTGTGTGAGGTCAAGGTACCACATTGAGCGAGTTCATGGGTCTTTGGTGCCAAAGTTGTCGGTGACCCAGTTGCTCCAAAGACGATTAAGTTCGCAGATCTTTGTCATTTTACACGATAAAAAAGTTTGGGCGTTCAAATCCAAAGTGTCGATAATCAGTTTCCAAACTAGTTGTTACCCAACGTATAGCTAGCTAGTCACTAGTCAGTCCAATGTAGACCCATTAATCGGCCATTTAACTTCATAGCTATTCTGTAAACAAGCCGGACTCCCTTTGATGGTCTCATTGCCAACCACCAACGCAGTTTCTCAGAGGCTAACGTAGAACAGAAGATCCGTGCTCCAGTTCTCTGGCAAGAAAGACGTTTATTTAAATAAAGGATAGAAGGTAGGCTTGTCCCCAGACTTGTTCTTCTGGCCCAAGCTATAAATCAATATGTGTCTTATGAGGAACGCTTAGCCCGGATTAGCTTTATTCGAGAGGGATATTGGACAAGAGTCCGCTCCACCGACTGCTGAATATTGTTGATAAGATAGACTCATGTTGCTTATAATTGCAGCAATCTGTTGGGTGTTATCAGAGCATACAGTAGCATTAATTGGGTGGAACAAGGTCACGAGTAAACGGCCCATACACATTTGACAGTGAAGTATTGCATTGAAAATGTCGATTTGTTTTGGTGTCTCCCATTGGTAATAACTACACCATGCGTGTTTGCTTCAAGCTTTACGCCCTATATTAGTTTGTTATTGTTTACTGTCAATTGGGTTGGTGTGGGGTTTCCTTTGTCAATTGGTCTTGCGCGCTGCCATATTGATTCTATAAGCTTCGGAAAGCTGCAAAACCTCAATATAATTAACAAACAGTATTTCTGTAAAGACGTTTGTCAATCGCAGTTCAAACATTTCATCTTAATCTATATAGTTAAGAAGCCAGTAGTTTCACAGATCAGACAAGAGTAAGAAGGAATAAGAGAAACTCTGAACAAAGAAGTCATGTTGGTATTATATAATATATTTCGGCTGTATTATACCAGCTTGAGTTGAACATATACAAAGAGTACTTTGCTAGCAGTTTATATATTTATTTTTAAATTTGTGACATTTTATATGTCTCGAGTTTGCATTTTTAAAGTATACTTTATTGGGATATTTGCCATGACCAGCCATGCGTAAATGGTCTGTTTTGTCGGCCCTATCACAACATTCTACTCCACGTCCATGAACGTACAGCCAAGCTGAGTTCCAACCTGATCTGTCCCGGGTCTTTTAGCAGGAACTGTCCAGTCGGCCTGTCAGTGTTAGATTATTGCAAATCCCGACAGTAAGCCAGATCCGGCTTCAGTTTATCTCATGGCTTAATCCGTCTGTCCAGAAACGAGGAATCAAAGAGAGTAGGACATGCGGATTCTTGAAGTACACTCATCTGGCACAAGCCACTTCGAGAAGAATACAAATTGTGCTCTTAATCTCACCATTTTCTGTAGCCCTTGGCTCCGCGACGTTACCTTGACAGGTTTTGGGCAAACTCAGGTAACAAAATATGAAGTCACGAACAACCAGATTAATATGGAAACTTATAAAAACTATTATTTTTTAAACTCAAGATCTTTTCACAGATGTTGCAAGAATTGTTTGCAGTTGAAAAATAGTCTGAGATAAGACAGTATCTAACAATAAGACAGATTTGGTAGATGTTTACGTACGGAAAACACTTCTTAGTGTCCGATGCTCTTTGGGCTCTTTACGAATCAAATAATTTGGTTATTTTGTTGGTGTTTAACTTCGTATTTAAAGGTATTTAACTTATATGGTAACTTTCAGTTCCCGGTGTATAGTGGAACAGTGGGAAACCTTGTAAAATTCACCCTGCGGTCCCCGCAGCCCTTGGACCTATTCAGAGGAGTCCAAAACGATATAAAATTGTTTGTATGTCTATGTGTTGAAATACTTACAACCACTTAGACAAGAATACCAATTTTTGGGTAAATCTGACATCTTTGCAGTCGCTTATTGCTCTGCTATGCGATCTTGAAGACTTTGTGGGTCAAATCGGCGTACAAAAACAGAAAATCACCTACAACCAGGTTTATATCTACAGTTTTAAGCTTATATTTCTTTCGAAAGGCTAAACTTTGCCACAAAACTGTATGTCTGCAGTTGAATACAAAGCTTAGATTATATATCAGTTAGACAAATGTGGTACATGTTATGTTTGGACATCATGAGGTGATAAGTTGCGAAGCGTATTAATTTATCTCCAGAGCGTTTAGGAGATTTGCTCAGAACTGAACCGCGGGTCATTGAGTGGGTGGGGATTTTCGTGGCCCTCGTGCTATGTGAACTTACGGTCATCAGAAAGCTGATTTGTTATGATGTTTTGTTTTTCGCCCTGTATATGTTCTGTGTTGCCTTTTGTGTTGCCGGCGTCGTACATGTCGGTTTTCTGAACCCACTGGGCTGGCACGCCGTCACAAAAGTTAAATAACCTTAAATGCGACGTGAGACAGTAATCAAACAAACAAACAAACATCATAACTTAACTAGACGCATGCTAAGACGTGTATGAGCCGCGAGATGATCTGAGGGTTCGCCATCTGTTAAATTATCTTGTATCTGCCAGAAGAGACTAGGAGACAACTGTGTTGAGCAGTCCACGTAATGAACTCGATGGTGGAATGCCTCTGGGGGCACGCAAACTGGGGAATAAGGAAGCTGGTCAAGTAGGCCAACAGAACCAGGTCACGAGCATACGTTAACTTACAAATTCACAACCTTCTTACATAGTGATTTAAAGAGATATGATGACGTGAGGCAGATCTCTACCACCTGTCGCGTGAAGTAGACAACAGTATCAACCGTCGTCTGCTCTTACAGTTTTATGAGGATACTTTTCTAGATTTGTATACGGGAGTAGAAAATTTACCATCCATTCAAAGAAGGAAGTTCAATAAGTTTCCTTTGAAGACCGCCATTTGGTAGAAACTAACTGTTCTATTGAGTCTTTTTATCTCACATAAAGATTGCATCCGGGGATATTTTAATGGACATATCTTGTTTGAATGGCTCGTGTTATGTGCCCCGTCAATTTACCAACAGAAAGATTTATGCGAATCTTGATACGAGCACGCATCTGTTTTGTGGAAATAACCGTCTTCATCTTTCCGAAAAATAACGCGATTGGGTTGTAACCGATTTCATGCTTTGCCCTTCAATGCTTCAGGTCCAATTTTGCTCAGATACGTTACCTTCAGGGTTTTTGTCAAAATCGGGTTACACAATATCACCAACAGCCCGATTAATATGGAAACTTTAAAATATTTTTTTAATATCATTTGTCTGTGGCCAGTCTAGTTGTTTTCGTCATCCTAAAAGCTGTCACGCTGTCATATGAGTGAAATACCCTCAAGTACGGCGTAAAATCCCAATCAGTCAATCAACCAATCCAGAATACTTGATGAGCGTTATGAAATGTTACCTAAATGTCTCATCTGGCCTGGGTAAATTACAATTGACCCCTTTTATTCAATGTAAATATTAGCACGCGGAGCTACAATCAAATAATCTCAATGCTGTTGAGAAACCAATCGATTCTAGATATATTAGGGTGTCTTTTAGCGGATCATATGTAGCTAATAGGATATAAATCCGATTCTACACTGACGATGTCCCTGCTCACAAGTAACGCACCGGTATTGATCATGAATGGCCTGTTGGCGGTGTCAAGTGTTGGTGTGATCTGTTGTCAAACACTGTGTGCTGAGATCTGGCCGATTGAGGCTGTGATTAACGGTGTCAGTATCCAGCCTCCAATACGCCAGGCTTTAGTTCTAGTACATGTCGCTGTAGTCTCAAGCGAGGGGAAATGGTGAGTGAAGTTTGACTGCCGCCTGACCTAGATAGTATAGATTGTTCCCTGGCTATTGATTTATTTCACCTCCTCCAGCACGGAAGCATCTTTATTTTGCTTAAACCAACATTTAGCCGGATTGATTCAGTATTTGGGGCGATAAAGACTTGAACTTCGCACTGTACAGCGCAATTGCCAAGAAATCTAGTACACCGCACAATATGATGGTATCTGGAACCAAGATACCATGTTAACTAGTTCCCTCATGCTAACGGTATAATAACCTTGGAACCCGGATCCAGTACAACAATGCCTCTCAATTAGGTTTCACATGGAACCTAGAGCGTATGCACTAAACCAAGTGAACTGGGCCTGGCATTAAAAAAAATATCAACTAGAAAGAAAAATGACAATGACTTATTCTTATTACAAGGTCGCATTCGACTCGTTAGTTGCCTTCAACACTCGATCTGACCGCTGCCGAAGACAACATGGGTCCTGTCTGAATGCCAGACAAAATGAAAATTCCTCTTACTTCGTAAACACACATGGGCCCAGTAAAGATCATGCTTATAAACTTAACTCACTCCAATTCATCCCGTTCGCTTTTGGTTTCGGCTCTGACCAAATTTGTAATTGTGACAGTTTGATGATTTCAAGATAACTCATTGGTGGAAATGCAGAATCACCATTTAGTGGCTATATGACTTCTCTGGGCATACACCTAAAAGACTTTAGTATCGAAATTCCTTTTGTGCTAAAGCAATTCTAGTCAGCGTTCGATACGCATTTTTTTCCTTTGAAGGGATTTGGAGGGGGGGAGGTGTCACAGTTTTTCTCCACTAGTACAACTAGTCTGCTATATAGCGTTAGACCTCAAGCAACCCACTGGGCTTAGATTACACGTTCCTCGCCCCACCCACTATAGCTACCCTCTTTGCTGTGGTTCGCTTACCGGACTTTAAAAATATAAAATACAAATTATTGCCTTGTGTATGGGAAAATATGCAAACTACCAATATACCAATATCCCTTTTACTAGCGTTGTTTTAGAAATACATGCGTTTTGTATATACCTTATAATGGTTTATGGATAAGACTAAGAAGCCAAACAATAAAGTGAATATCAGGTTTAAGCGCATTCTCATTGGATTGATGATCTTTTCGAGAGATTATTTTGGACCCAGACTAAATACGGTTTTAGTTTGTAGATATAAAAATAGACATTTTCTATGTTAAAAAATCGTTAGTTTACGTCAAAACACAAACTGTTTTGATTGGCTGATAAAATGTGACGCATCAAAAATATCTCATTTCACATGCAAACGTATCAATGCTTTATAAAGTAATGATTTCAAAATATAGACATGGGCGGGAAGTAAAACCTTTCAGGGGAATACATTCCAGTCAATGTTCCATATAAGGCTTGAATAGACGAGACTCCCACGAGATTTTGTTCCAATTTTGCGCTAACGAAAGATGTGAGGTCTATTTTTAGATGACATTGGAAATGAATGAGATTGAACTATCAGAGCGTTTGATAGTTTCTTTCCTTGACTTTAACCATTTTATCTATTCCCATACAAGGACACCAGAGTTTTTTCTTGGATGATTTAGTTAGTAAACTCCTAGATAAATATCATTCCGATCATTTACAAATTAAATAAGCTGTGATGCCTTGTTCGAATGTGTTTTGTTAAGATTTAAATGTATTGCAATGCATTTGCTGTGTAGCAGGAAATGAATAATTAAATTTTGTTTAAATATGGAAAGGAGATTATTTATGGAATTGTAACTGATGGTATGTTAATTTTAGTATAACATAATTATGTAGTTTAGCCTAGTCTTTGAAATAAATTAAATGTGAAACGCAATGGCAAATCAATTGATAACTGATACCTCTGTCTGGATTGACATGTTAAAATTCATCAGCGGGGTCTCATTCACGTTATCATTTAACAATCGAAAAAAATGGGCATTGATCCATGGGGTATAGCTGATGTTCTCATACATGGTAGACTAGACGTTTCGCTTATACATTCGGCTACATGTGACTGGCTAAGATATACCCAATGGCTAGTATGTAAAGGCAAGTTATTGATTTTATCAGGCAGAGTTCCTTCTGACCGTGTCACCATGTTGAAGGAGAGTTTAGAATGGCATGCAAGCCTAAAGGATACAATCCGAATGTCAGTTACTGACCATTTTAATCTCAGTCCCTTAGAATGTGTCTGCTCACTCCCTCTCTATCAAATCAACTCATTAGTTAGAAAGTAAACATCTGAAGAACCGAATTACACACGATTTAATCCGTCATTTCAATGATAGTTTTACGGGCCATATATGGGAGTAAAGTACGCACGCCGTTCATTCATGATTCCAACGCTGACGTCAGCAGGCTAGGGGGCGCTCCATTGACTAGTGACTTGCCGAGACCTGTTGCCGTAGTGACGCGAGTCCTGCCATAATTCTTCTTCAAAGTCATTCACCACACACGCAAATGTAAGCAGAATGTTGTCTTAACTTTGAAATGGTCCTCACATTTTTCAGTTGTTGTTTACAAATGCACAGCCTACATTTTGTACCAATTCGCTGCGCACAAACTTTTTTCTCTGCCGTAGAAATTTTGACGCGATGTATGACGCACTGCAGGGCTACGTTTTAATTTTTAACTAAAATTTTCAAAGTCAAAAACACAATTGGTCTTTTCGCTTCCGTCCCCTTGTTTTGTTCATGCCATCTCTGATGATTTGTATTGTTAGGATTGTATTGTTATTGGAACGTTAATCAGGTAAGCCAATCAGTCATTCGATCGGTTCAGCTGGGTTTACATGAGAAACTGTGGTATAGTGAAATATAAAGAACTCATCCTGCTTATCTGTCTGGATCATTTAAAATCGTTTCAATTCAATATTACAAGGCATTTGGTATTTTCTGTATAACCTGCTTAGGCAAAGGCCTATAATATATTTCTATACTAAACCATTATACCTGGTAGGATAACTAACATGATCCATTTAATGGCAGACGCAAATGAGGCTGCTAAATGCGTTAAAGATTTACATTTTAGTTCATTTTGGATCAGGTATTATGACAGATGGTCGTCGCACTAAACGTTGGATATTTTTCCACAGAAACATGCCAGAATGATAGATTTGTTAGACGTCTTAGTTGAAAAACGATGCATAAGACATAGGCCTAGTTTGGGGACATCGTGTTGCTCTCTGAACAAGTGTATATGTACACTACCTGTGGCGAAGGTTTTTAATTTCGTTTTATGTTTTGCAAAATATTTGAGATACAACCGAATACTCGTGTAAACGTGCTACAGTCGCAAATATGCACGTGCATCTCGTGCTTTGGGCAGTATAAGAACATTTCCCATGAAGTGCTATATGGTTGTGGCGGGGCTATTCCTTTCTTGTCGTTCCCTTAGTTTCTTAAAAAAATAAGCAGGTGCTGTGAATAATATTGTGTTGTTTAAATTCACGGCTGTCTTGTGAACAAAATTCATATCGTTGTCATCACCAATTAACCTTGTCCGAACGCGCAATAAACCACCAATAATTCACGTAGCCTGTGACCTTGAGTCTACCTGCTTTCTTACAGGTGAAATACATGTGACTTGTGTTTGTCTATATAGCGAGGTCTTGACCTAAATATTACAAAATCTAGTTTAACACTTAACCTGTTCGGTTTAATAAAAGATTCCACGTAAAATATGGTATAATTATGAACAAATGTAGACGACAACGCGCTGCCAGGTTAAATGGTCGGCTTTGTAGTTTTATATATCGATGAAAATGTTGTAATGAAATAATAAGATTAGCCAGATAGTTGCACAGCCTATAAGATGTACCTAACAAATTGTGGAAAAAATACACAAAGATAATGATGTAGTGTCACTGGAAGGCCTGGCAAATCAATTAGTTATCGGTGTATGATCCAGTATTGTTCTTTTTTCTTTTTTTCAAAATATAGCTTTAATGACTAACGAGATGTTGGTTTTTCCTAAACACCCCAGTATCAACTTATTAAGCTAATATGCTTTCCCATGTGAAATGCTATTAGCAGTTCCAGATTTGGTATGGATGACTAACCACATCAGGTTTGGCGCTGGTAAATCTGTGTCACGCAGATAAGATGTGGTAGATAGGGTGGTGTCGTTAATGCATGTAATACCGCTTGCTGTTACACGAGATCTCTTTACATAAGTGGATGTAATAACAAATAACAGTTTATCTGGTTTGCGTATAAACCATTTCCCGTTGAACGTATTTGTGTTACTAACGATTCTAGGAAATATTGTATAGATCTACCACACTCATAAGGGTGACAGACTAAAGGTCAAGGTCATACAAACATATCATGGCCCATGAATGTACTTGGATGCCACGTTGGGTGGTGTGTGTGCCTAATGGCGGTATGCTTGCTGAAGCGCTTGCTGTAGCGTTTGTTAAACCTGATTCATGTCAGGTCTAATCTGGGGTGCCTTCAGAATCCTTAGTTGGTCCATTATTCGTATTCTCCAAGTATCTGTTCGAATCCCACTGTCGGCCTTAGATATTTGTAAACAAAAAAAACAATTATTTGATTGTGAAGATACATCCTTTGGTTGGGTTGATAATTGTTTTGACTCACGTTCTTCATATAGCGTCGTAAGCGATGTAGATTTCCTTCAAGATGCTGTCGTAGGGAAGAAATGTCAACGATACATATACAATAACATAGCACAACTTTAGGTTAGGCCTTCTATGACTCGCCTATCTGACCTTGGATTATTATGGAAACACAAGAACTAGACACGTATTATTGGCGATTTGAATTTTGTAACCATAGAAGTAATTGATCGCCATGTAAGGTTGTAATTGTTAGTTTAGCTACATGGTTTGTGGATAGTGCGCAAAGGATGGCAGTGACGTTATCCACTTGTAAGTTCTTGTGTTAAAAGCTCCATGTGACAGGACTTCATCGATCGGTGGCAGCCACAGAGTGTGGGCTTTCTGGTCCGTCACCAGGGACTAACATCCCAACTGTAATGACGTAGACGCTGTTAGGCATTCGGGAAGGACGGACAAGGCCTATTATAGCTACAAACCATGAATACAGGAGTGAAGTATTTGTGTATATAACCTATTGTCTCAGCCTGCAGTAGCGGCTAAGTCTGTATAGCCTATTGCAATCAGCTCTGAAAATCGATGTAGGGTTGATAAGGAAGGTAACATTCATTGTGTACACGTTACTAGCTGGTGTCGGGCACTCGACGATTCCTGACCATCAGGGTGATTCCTGTCGATGATGCGCTGGTTCGCTAATCTCCAGGTAAGCAATAGATGACATCGTGTCTTTGTCAGTTTACACAATATTTATCATGGTGGATCCGGGCCAGGGTCTTTGGCACATGAATTCTGGGGGATAGAGACGATCAGTCTTAGCTAACAAGAATCACTGAGGAGTCTCATAACAAGCTGTCTGTCATGGCGGCGATCTGGAGAGTCTGCCTTCTGCTCCAATAAGCCTTGATTGTTTTCCTGGATTAAGCATCCGCGGTACTTGGTCAGCAACAACGCCAGACAATCTGCATAATTTTATAGTCGAATCTTAGATTAATTAAGTTACGTGTTATTAATTTCGTAGATGTCTCTTAATGGCCACTTGTCGTGTTGTTTGTTTGTATGTATGCCTGTAAACGTTTATAAGTATTATAGACAGAATGATCTGGTTCTTTTCCTATAGTGCTACCGGAAGTGAGCCCAGATTTCTGTCATAGTATACTTTTACCCATTGTTACCTTCCTCCAATAAGGAAATCTAAATACCCTAAATCCTTAACACCTATACCCTTCTACCTATAGGTCACAAGTTTGACGTTATTTATTGAATTAAAAAATGTGATATTTTCCGGTACTTTCAAATCTGACTTCATACAAACTTCAAGATTGTGTTTCAACACTTCTTAGCCATTGCATAAGATGTAGTTTGTTAAGTGGTACAGTTGTCGAATTTATTGGAGATTTAAGGTAGTATAATTTTAGTTTAATTTTTTCTTGCGTATTTTTCATTTGTCAAAACTTTATCTAATTTGATCCATATGGTACCTATCTACTTCCTTTTAAGACACCATTGGCTTAATTTGATATTTTTATACACGCGAAAGTCTAAAAATAAACTAATACAGGCTTTATCGACCACCTGTTGTGTCTCTGATTGTAGCAATTCCTAACCGTGTGAGATCCACGTTAAATATTTAATTATTTGATGGACTGGTTGATCACCATAGTTGAACTGTTGTTGACAAAATATTCTCCAAAATGAATTTTATATCTGTCTTTAGCACAAGTCCATTACGTGATATACTACTTTGTGGTATGATTGTAAAAAATGTTAACCAAATAATACAAATTTGATTGATTGATTTATTTATTTATTTGACTTTATTTGATTTCAATCTCAAACAGGCTACAATGAGCCCAGTTCACATGGGTTGATACAAGCTTGATGCAAGCTTCTTCAATATGCTATGGGCCCTTTGGCTAAGGGCAGTATGTTTCCAGATTATATTCATGCTGTCATACTTAGCACTGGAGAAACATTATCTTTCCAACAGCAAAAGCACTAAAGTGACTACACATTTCTGGTTGTGTTAAGAGTCGCTGTCTACTGTTGGAATACAGCGCCGTCATATAAGTGAAATCCCTTTGAGTACGACGTTAAACACCAAACAATCAATCCATCAATATGCCATGGGAATTTCAGCTCCTGCTTTTGCTTAATGATTCGATTTCCCATAAAAAGTTCCGCACACAATTTTTGTGTTCAGCTTTTAAAGACGATTGTATGTTCCGCACTCACTGGAAACCATTTACTTTTAACAATTTAAAAATTTAGAATATCTACTTGGGCCCTCTTTTTTGGAAAATTTCTTTAAATTCAAATAAATACACCCGTTTCATAGGATATCCCATTACAGAGCGCGTTGTTTGCTGATGGCCTTATGAACGTTTAAACTTTCAGTTGATCAAGTTTCCATCATGTCGTTGTGATAAGCATTATAGGAGGTAGATTGTTCATACAGTTATATACAAAAGTTGAGCCTCTAATTACTAAATCTCTGTGAAAATGAACTCTAAAAGCGTAAAGGCGGAATAAAGTTCGTGCGAATCCGCGGGATAAGGCTTAACTTCGTTCATTACTGGCACACTTCTAGTAACTTCGGTTTACGACGGAGATCTAAGAATCTAAGCTTGTGTGAGATACCTATCCATTTTGTCCCTGATTTCTCCGTGTTTTTCGGGATTTCACATTTTTCCCAGTTAAGCTGAAACGCATGATATAATTCAGGAACGATTGTTAAAGTAAGACACACAAAGATTTTCCTAATCTCATGCAGGTTCGGCAAGATCATAAAAAGATGAAAATTATGTTACGTAATTTATCTGGGAGAACTAAAATGTCCCGTTGATACTTTAGAGGACAATAAGTCTCGTAGATGATTTCCAAATGATGCTTAAAATGAAATCCATAGTCTATAAGATACGATTTTATCGGTGCAAAGGGATTTTTTATGCGCTTGCGTTTATCATTTTAATGGGAAAACATCGTTCCGTTTTTTTGGTGTCTGATGCTATAAAATACGCACTTGGTGCATCACGGTTTGTGGTCCTGTAGTTGTCATATAGATTGACATTGGTTGTCAGTTTCGTGGTACCCATTTGACTGGCACACCACATGGAGTAAAATAACGTTGAGAACGGTATGAAACCCAAGCCAGACAACCGCACTGGTGGTTTGTGCATGTGATTTTTACCTTTGTTTGTGTCAAATATTTGGTCACCCTGTAATTTTCAGTAGTAATATTTAGAGATGGTAATGGTGTGACAGACACCTCTGCCGTCATTATGGCCTCTGTCACCCTTTTGTTAACGCGTCGGCGGCGTCCGGTGTTTTGACTGGGAACCAACACGACGACAGAGGTGTAAGTCACAACACTAACACCGATACGAAGGTTCTAATCCGATAAATCGAACAAATTATCGTGAATTATTGCTTCGAAAATGGCTGTAACGAATACAACCTATGCGCAGTCCTTGACTTCTCTCCCTCAACGAAGAGGATTTCTAGGGCGGCTTGATTTGAGTCCTTACATTTTCGTTTGGCGTTTTGTCTATTGTAATTTTCGTTGAGGTTGGTGTCTTTTACGCATCTGGCTGACTCGTCGCCATGAGTGAAATAGCCTTAAGTATGACGTAATGCCCCAATATATATAAAACAAACAGACATACGGCAAAGTGCAATATCTATGGGTTCAAAACTTAGCATCCACCGGCTGAACAGTTTTAGATCCATGCTACAGATAAGACTGTTTCAATATTTTGGCTTCTGCTGGTCAAGTTTTCAACAACAATAATGAAAGCAGACCCGCATATATGTTTAAGGTGTCAGCAAAGTAGTAGTAAATAAATACTGGTTTTAACTGGTAAAAGATGTCAGTGTTTTAAATTTTCTTGTCGGTCTTCACCCCAGAGTTTATGCAGCTTCTTCGAGTCACACTATCAGTTTGTAGAGGAATTTTATGCAGGACATCTTCAACTTTCAGTTTTCAGTATTCAGTATATTAGCGTTTCAAGTCAACAGTTACATCTTCCGTTCTCCGATCAGAAACTCGCGCAACTTATACGCATAGATTTGTTTGTTTATTTGACTGGGCTTTAACGCCGCACTTCAGGTTATTTCACTGATAACACGGCGTGTCAGTTCAATAGGTGAAGGAAACGACCCCCATCGACACTGGCAACACAGAAGACCCCATAACATAATCACAAGACGAAAAAAAGGACACCACAACAAATTGGCACAGGAGGCTCCCACCCAACCTCGCACCGAACAGGTTCTGCCACTGTATGAATTTGCAATGTGGGTAGTTTGAAGACCCGGGTGTTTGGGATGATCTTATTTGTGTTATAGGTGTATAAATTTTAATGCGTTCAGTGTATTTAGTTAAATGTCAAATAACTGGTTGCTATGTGCATATTTATAACCATAAGATGAATATTCTGTGAGAGTTTTCATTCGTGACTCAGTCCCCTTCACTATACGATTCCTGTTGTGGATTTCCCGGTGACTGCGGAGGTCGCGGGTGGTTTTTACATGGGTTTCTTTTGTTATCTACTGTATTTGACGACTTGTATAGCGGAAAGCTGGGAAGCCATCCAGTTGAAGTCAAACTAAACTGACTTTCTTAAGGTCGACAAAGTGATTCGAACATAAATTGGGTACAGTGGGTTTAGGGTACTCAGCAGTCAATAACTCAACCCGAAGAGCCACGACGCCGAGTAAATGTTGATGAAACAGTGCTGCTTGTGTATATTAATGAATTTAACTGTATTTAACATTTTTCTACAACTAAGAATGCACTTATCGATACTGTTGTTGTTGTTGGCTGCATATCAGTGAAGACTCCTGACAGATCTGTATGAAATAACGCTCGTCGTTGTTGTTGTTGTTATCTTCAGATGAGCGTGAGGATGAGACGTCAGTCCTCCCATACCTCAGGGGAGAATGATATTAGGATGCGGAATAACCGGTCGGGGAGCCACGCCCTGGCCGACAGCCCGCCATCATCGCCCTCCACCACCACGGAGAGAGGGAGCCGGGCCTGCTGTTTTTGTTGGTGCTGTGGTTGTTATTCGTCTTCATGGTGAATGCATGTTGTTTTTAGATTGTTTTTGTTTCGTTCTGTTTCATGGCATCAGTTTCTATGGAAATTATTTCGAATTATTTCCGGATGAGTTTTATTGGGGGCACCTTAGCTTATTTCTAACCTTCCTTAAAAAGCATGTACTACTGATCGAGTACACTTCCTATTTGATCTAAAGTTAGGTGTAGTGGTGGGGTGAGGGATTATAGCTCGATTCAACACACTGGTCGACATGCATGTATTATTTTTTGGACAACCCACTTATAAAACGAACATTATGAAGAATCTAAACTATAGAGTCAACGGTTGATGAGTTTCCAGACAAGTTCACAATACCTGGCCCATGTGTTTACTTATCCCACTAAATGCATTATGGGAGCCAATGTCTACATTAAGTCGTGTAAGTTCATAAGTTTATTAAGGTGAAAGTAAAAAATGCCCTGTTTAAAATACGGGGCAGATGAAAACAGCACAGTGCTTGTTTCGATAAATTTAGAATCACGAGACAACACAATTAATGTTGATAGATCACGAGCTCCTCGTACCTAAAATGGTGTGTTGATGATGAGCGATGTTTTAAAAAAAAACTATTACCATTATCGAGTGAAGAACGGGAAAATGTAGCCGCTAATTTTTTTTAAATTTAAACCGGAAGTAACAGTGATGATTGCCGTACGTTCCTTCACTCATTTGATTTGATCATTAACTTAACTTTTAATTTAAATTAATCTTAAATTTAGTTTAAATTTTATCAATAAGCTGCTGAGGTTTTTCAGTTTTCAATGCGACACAGTTCATTTTTTTTAAGAAAAATAAGCCGACAATAATGCGTGTTGATAGAAAAGTGATTGTGTTGCCCTTTAAACCACCTGACTGATGACTGATGACGTAACTTAAGTTCGTTAAGATCGTCTATTTTTGGGTTTGGCTTAAACTGATGCCATGGTTGTTATTGATATGATTTTCAAATCTACATTCGATCTTTGCGATTAATTTCAATGAGTTTCTTTATTTCTGTATTGTGTCTCTTCTCGATAGTCGTAATCAATGTTATTTTTTGTCGGCAAATATAGTTCTGATTTATGTTGAAGTTTCACTACAACCGTAGATCGTCATCTTTCTTTGTTGTGTATTACAAGCACATATTGGTTCTGCACTCGTACATTTTTTCTCTTTTCTAGTAGACTGTTGTTTTACATTTCCAGATAAATTTTTAGTGTAGTCATTTTCGTATAGGACCTAATTTATTGGATTACGAACGTTTCGTTTGAAGGGATACGCAAAACATGT
The DNA here is from genome assembly GCA_032466195.1 of Katharina tunicata. Classification (NCBI taxonomy): domain Eukaryota; kingdom Metazoa; phylum Mollusca; class Polyplacophora; order Chitonida; family Mopaliidae; genus Katharina; species Katharina tunicata. The sequence continues at coordinate 17,667 of JAVFBZ010175410.1, read as the reverse complement.
TATCTGGATAATTACTGTTTTCAGATTATTTATATTTTAGCTTTTAGTGGACTAAACAACTACCTTTTAATTTTCTTACAAATTAAGTGTAATTAAATTCAAACATTAAATCCACTCTTGTTATTCTCATTATAAGGGTGATTTCTTCTGTTGCTCTCTTTAAAAAAACAGTTGAGTAGCAGTGATGTTGATAGATAATCTACTGGATACGAAAACGCTTTTCAGGTTTGAAGTCTGTTTTCGGAATCAAAGCTGCGGCTAAATTAAGATCAGGCGTTTCAGTCCATATAGTTTTACGTATAACCAAATGTCTATACATTAGGCAAATAAATGAGATATACGGTTACCTGCGGAAATCGATCTAAACAAGCCAGGTGTTGGCTGGAAAGTTTTAATAACATTGTATCTTACCCTTGGATCTTCTATTTTGCAGCCTTACTGTGAAAAATGGTGACGATGGACCCGACAACTCAAAGGTTTTAGGGCCAATAAACGAAAGGGACGACCCGTATGTATTTATAAACAATTTTACTCTCCCTTTTATATCTTTGTAATATATACGCGTCCAGAAAAACGTGTTCAAGTAAGACGCCTTCATAAAACAACAGAAAGATAACAAAAACATGATGACTTAGACGGGTATATTATGGGTATATTGATAAGCGACGTTTCGGCCTAGATGCTAAGACTGTTTTCAAGACAGATTGCTTGTTCTCATGTTGATGTTGAACACATATGGTGTGAATTTGTATTGACATAACCGTCGTGTGCACATCTTATCGGCTGAAATGTCCGTATGTACTATGTTTATTGTAAGTTTAATAATTTGCAGTCCATAAATCCTAACGTTAGCTTGGCCAGGCCAGTTTCATGATTCTGAGTATGTAGCTAGGTACTAATGCAACAGATTGTGGGTCGTAGGAGACTCTTAAGAGACAACATGCAGACTAAAAAGAGTTACGTGTCTGTAACTATATACGATACTCTATAAGGAAACATGCAGGCGAATGGAGTAAGATGTCTTCAACTACATAGGAGACTCTTATGAGATAACATGCAGACTAAATAGAGTAAGGTATCTAAAGTGTCTTCAACTTAGAAAGACAAAGACATTTCTTTCACAAACCTGACATTTTGTTTGCATACCATAACTCGGCATAATGTTTTCGTTATATATATTCGTTGTGCGTACGAGTGTTGGAACATGAAATTGATTTTGTATAAAATTAAAGTGAAAATCTAACTTTTTAATTGGAATAATAACTGTTTTAAAGTATTAGTCTAAGTCTAACAGTGGATATTTTAACATTTAGGCCTTTGTGAAAGAAATATGTGTTAAATTTGGTGTTACCATGAAAACGAGATATGAGTGGGAATAAAATATTTGATAAGGTCTCGACGATGATTTCATATTTCTGGGTCACAGATTAGTTTCATGTAAGCTAACTTGCTAAATTTCAACCAATCTCCGAAGGCCATTCGGATTTTTTGCTTTCCCTTGAGCTGGGTGAAAGAAAAAATAAAAAAATATCTAATTTCATCACAGTTACATAATTGACTTCGGCAGCAGTGACGATTTTTATTTTATATATTTTTTTTTTTTTTTTATTTATATATATATAAAGATAAATATTTATTAGTCCTCAATTTGTTTCAGATATGCATAATTTCTACTACAATCTATTCTTTTACTATGCTGTCATTATCATAAACCTAATTTTATTTCAGGGATAGAACAAGCCTCTATACAGGCTTTATTCCCACCCCATGCAATCTCTTCTTTGTCTATAATTAAATGCTTAAACATTTAGTTATGTATATATCTGTACCTATGTCTTTATATTGGGTTAATAAATAAATAAATAAATAAAGATGTCGCCTGCTTCGTCTCAAACAAAATAAACCAGGAATTTATGTCTATGTCAGATGTCCAAATGAGTTCAATACTCATCAAATGAGGTCTCAGAAGATAAGGTCATAATGAAACAATATAGCCTGCGTTGCTGTGTTGAACAACTTTTTAAATTTTCTTGAGTTTAATTTGATTTTCTAACAATTTCAGGCCAACAATCGAAGATATTAAAATGTGGGGAGAATCCTTTGATAAACTCATGAAGAGTAATGGTAAGTAGTTCATACTGTAAGGACAAGTGAATACTTGAAGGAACCAAATTTGAGCTTCAATAAGCAAGTGAGACCCAGATATACATCCCAGCATGCAAAAGAAATCCAATTTCGTGGATGCGTTTTCAATTGGAATTGCTGTATTGTAATGATTTTCTAGTCATTATTGGTGGTGAAAATATGTCTAGAATTTAAAAAGAGAAAAGCAATAGTCCATGTAGACATCCGATGGAACCGCTGTATTGTAATGATTTTCTAGTTATTATTCGTGGCGAAAATATGTGTAGAGAAATAAAAACAAAGTAGCACTTCCTCAAGCTATCAGTAAAAAACTCTGCCATGTAATTTTGTATCTTCCTTGAAATTTGCAGCGAATTGAATTATCCAGAGATAGGGATTATTTGTAAATTATAAATGGCACCAAACTTCAAATCCACTCCGTACTGAATCAAAATAAAGATAATGTGTATAATCTCTGGTATATTGTTTTAATACTAGCTTAACTTCCGCCTTCAATTTACTAATGCAAACTCTTAATCACTAAAAACTCAGAACAAGGAAGTTATTTTGCTGTAGATATCTCATCTCGATTGTTATTATCCCATTAATCAATCACATGTATCGCACGTAGATGTGTTTAACGGATTATAATTTGACTGATGAGTTTTACAAAGTAGAGCAAAGGTTCCAATCCAACAAAAGATAAGCATGGATGCATGGTGATTTAATATTTCGGTGTATTTTAAAACCAATATGCAGATGGTTTTTAAAATAAAGCGAAATGTTGAATCACAATGCGCCCATGTGTATCTTTTGTTGGAGTCAACACTTTGTTATAATATCTACACCAACATGACATTCTTTTTCTGAGATTCCTTTACTCTATCCTACCCGTGACAGATATGTGGACCTATTGGCGCTCAAATCTCAGAATGCTGAGCAAAGTACATACACCAGGGTTAATGGTGATTCAATATTTTAGTTTTTTTTTAAAACCATGTTCTTGACATTTGCTTTTAGATAAACCAATAATCGATTCTTAATGTGTATCTAATATGCATCTAGAGACTACTTGTTTTTATCTCAAATCTGACTTGTGATGTTTTCTTTGTTTTCCCATTCATGATTTACATGGATATATTGGAAACCAGCTAATCGCTAGGGGTGTGTGGAGATACACAGGATCAAGGATTATGCCATGTCCGTCATCAAGAGGAAGAAACGCTAACTAAAACACAAAGCTACCCTGGGTGGTATTGAATCAACAAGAAGTTAATGCAAATGTTAACAATTCCCTTGCGTTTCTCTTTTCAGGTCGTAAGGTCTTCCGGGAGTTTCTACGATCAGAATATAGTGAAGAAAATATGCTATTCTGGCTAGCATGTGAAGAACTTAAAAGAGAAGACAACCCGGAAGTTGTAGAAGAAAAAGCCAGACTGATATATGAAGATTACATATCTATACTTTCTCCTAAAGAGGTGGGTTTCAAGAGGTCCATGTAAAGAACATGGCGGCATAGGACGCTAGTCTGGGATTGGTCGAAGTGACCAGTCTCGTCAATCTATAGTCTCTGATATAACTACCAACTCGTGTGATTGTGCTTCACATTTTCTGTTGTGCTAGTGTCACTGACGTTTAAAGCACACTCTCAAATTAGTTAAATTAGGAGTGGGAGCCTCAGTGACGGAACGGTATAGAGCGCCCACTTCTGGTCCACAAGTCTAGTTCAAACACTAGCTGCATGTGGGTTGGCTTCGAACTACAAATGGGAAGGTCGTAGCTGTTCTGGCTTCTCTCCAGGTTTCCTCCCACAATACAACAGGCCAGGGATATGAAATTTAGACTGTTGGTGTAACATCGGAAAAATAAACAATAATCTACACATTTTTGACCCATGCCTTAAGCAAAAATCAGTAAATTAACCAGCTTATTAGAGCTTTGGACTAACAGAGTAATAAACGTCTGCATCTTGTCTTTCCGGCAATTCATGGCTAGTTTCCCGGAAAACACTCAAATTACAATGGGCTGTCGGTATGACAATAAATGCAAACGCAAGTTCTTTTATGTGACATATATATAGTATATCCGAATGCACAATCACAGAGCACAATTCCATATGTTTCGCCTAAATTATGGAAATGTCTGTCCGAATTTCAAACGTACTGTATTATGCGAAAAAGCTTACGATTTCAGAACTATTACTTCTAAAAATACACTTTGATAATTTCGGATTACAGATTGGTTGTATGGTAGTTCTACGACTCGATTGCTTAATTCCAATTAACAAAAGCCCTGCCTTCTCTGATTGAAGACAATTTTATCTTGAACCTGTATTTAATAGTTGTACACACCTTTGCAGTGAATAATATTCGTACAGGTGTGTAAATCATGGTGATTTACAAACATTTACAATAATTAGATGTGCATTTCATGTCAACGACACAATATAAACGTTGATATAAGAGCTAATACCCGGAAGCAACTAAAGGGTGTGTGTTTAGAGCTGGGTTAGTTTTTAAAATGCTGGAATTCTTTCTAATGTATTTTAGTAATGAAACCCAAGAGATAGGCGTATCCCTTCTTCCGATTATCTTAAAGATATAGGCGTACCATCCGGCCAAAGGTTAGGTAAAGTTGTTGTTGTTGTTATTGACTATTTAATGATAGTAACCGGTTGTTGCTTCGGGACCAAAAGTGGTTGAGCGATGGACTGCAGGGACACTTTCCTCTGCCTGCAGATTTCGCGGGATGTTTTTTTTTTACGAGGTTTCTTTTCGGTTTTCCACTATACACAGGCAACGCAAAGTCGCCAAATAAGTGAAACACTAATAAGAATAATTAAATAAAATGTTGTTGCTTTCTTTGGTTTACAGGTTAGTTTAGATTCAAGAGTTCGAGAGGTGATTAACAGAAATATGGTGGACCCCACGCCACATACCTTCGACGAAGCACAGTTGCAAATATTTACTTTAATGCATCGTGACTCATATCCACGATTCTTGAACTCACAAATCTACAAAAAATTACTGCAGCAGAATTCATGAGAACGGTCGTGTTATTTACTGTTATTTTGATACTCGTGTTGTGGGACCTCGACGCGGAATTTAAATTCCGGGCATCATCGACAGTGCAGAGGAAGGCGACGAAAATGCACGAAATGTATCAAGAAGGATACTCAAGCTCTTTGTCAGCTGTGTTTCGTGTGGTGTGACATGAAGGACAGACGGAACTGTGTCCCAGGAATGGTTCACATGGTTTGTCCTGTCTTAAAACACACGTACACACAGCTGTTTTAAGAGATTATACAGTTGCTGTTTGTGTAGGAGCAATGCCCTCTGACACTCCTTGTCACCGTAGCCATGGCGAAGTTTCTCGCACAACCTTGTGTCTCCCCAACTTTGACACTAGACGCTGGTTGCTTGTAACTCTTCACCAACAGCTCTACTGGACCATTGGCTTGGAGACCCTACTGGCTGTGTTTTCTTATTGTGGAATCACGAATTTCCACAAAGGATTTATTCGGATATTCCTAGTTTCTTTAATACCATGTTCGTCGGCACCATTGCCATTTTTGATGTATTCTTTTACTTTTACTTAAGGTTATTTTTACGTTAGTTTTATAATGTTTATCTTTTTATTTCCAAAATATATTGATGTTGTCAGATGACAACATATTAATCATTTATATAGATAAATAAATATATATAAATATATATATGTGAAATCGTCGGTAAAATAGAGGTTTATCAAGCACAAAATCCAACAATGCGTTTTACGTCACTGATAAAGCTTACAAGACGCCATCATAGAACTATACATTTGATGGAAGCGAGTGTATGGTTTATGGTAGCGTGGGGACCAACGTAATTCATTGTGTTTTGGATGTTTTTGTTATTCCATGTCCACCATGCGATTTATTTGCTTCAATAGGAGCTTTGTTTATGTGATATTAGATCTACTGAGACCACGGTAACCCAAAACGGTAACAAAACGGCAAAAGGTCGACAATGGGATTTTGTGCGGTTTCTGTTATCGTTAATTTGTCAACATTTTGTCACTTTTGTGTCCGAACATCAATAAGCAGCCTACAATCAAACATTTTTAAAGAGAATTGCTGCTGTTGGTTTTTCCTTAAACAGCCGCGTTTAGAGAGGAGGTCTTTTCATTAACGCGAATCCCTATTTGTGAGAAACTTCACGCGGCTTCGGTATTACGACTGAGAGGCCCGGATCTAAGCTAGAGTGTATCCCCTAGCGATTTTCCCTTTGATTCAACCTTTTTATTCGGAATTCCACATTTGAGTCAAAACACATGTCACAATATATTTAAAAAAAGAATGTGGAAGTCAGATAGAAAAAGATTCGTTTTATCACAAGGTTCTGTAAATCCGCCTAAACATGATATTTAAAAAATATAGTTCCTGACGTAATTTTTTTAGAGAAACAAAATGGAGCATTGATACCTTAGAGGTGAAGTGTCTCAGGAAATTCACGACTAATGTCTGGAACGGTGAATCTACCGTCTCAATGCAGATTCCATGCTTCAATATTTATTTATATATTGATATATTTGGTGACATTCCCCGTTGATCGGCGAGGACAAATTCATCCTTTAATCTATCACTTGGAACAAAAGTATAAAAGTCGGGCTCGTAGTTTATTCATCAGTCATGAATCAATCAATACATGAACCCATTTTGTGCTCGGTAGGATCACAATGTGACCTGGTTGCAGAGTTATTCTTGTTGCTGGATTCCGATTGTCGACTGGAACCAATAGACCAGCACATGGGGCACGGTGTATTTTGCTGTCAGGTGTATTACTCTTTAAGTCCGCGCAAGATGGCGCCTTCAACTAACTGAAATTATTTTGTACTCATTTATTATTAAGTTAGAGTACTAGCTTAAAACTTGACTATATGGAGTCGAGCTTCATATTTATTAGTGAAGCAACGTTTCAGTATCTAGCACTAAACGTCATTGCCTTGGCAACGGTTGTCAGGATAGAAGCAATGTATACCGAAAATTTGCGACCATTTTCATAGGCAGTAGGTATCCATATGGTAGCGTCTTTCGTCTTTTTGGCGCTATTTTTCAGTAATATATGAGCCGATTGCACAATAAAACTGATTTCGGTTATCCAGTGATGCATTTGTCTGTAAAATTTAGTTTCGAACAATTTTAAGTGGGCTTGATTTTTTGTGATATGTTGTTGTTGTAATATAATGGACGTCATAAATTAACCGCATCGTTTTAACAGATGTGTTATCGGTACAACGAGAACAAATTGTACCAGTGTTTTTTAATGTTGTGATAGAATTGCGCTACGTTAGATTGATACTGCATAGTCTTTTTTTTTTATATAATCTACGTGTTTGTTTCTTTTTACGGCTTTTACTGTTAACCAAAGATTTAAGAAAGTCTATCGAAACATGTGCTTAAGTGAGACCGAAGGGTGACATTTGAGTTGGTTTCAGGAATATTTTTGTCATGAAAATTGTAACATTTGTGAGTAAGTTAACTAGATTCTGTGTAACAATTAAATGAGTGACCAAAATGGCGCCAAAATCCAAAGGTAAGGTTTATTAGTTTGTTCACTGTATGAAAGTCGGTGGTATTTGATAACTGACCTTGATAAACCGACACTTAATTTATAGTTGTCTGCTGGTTTGAGAAATTTTCATATAATCCCGAATTTCGGCAAGAAAAAAAAACTTTTTTGACATAGACTGATCTCATTGGATAGTTATCACGTGATAGACGTGTGACCCCTGATGATCTCAGTTTGACCAATAGTACCAGTAGGTATCTTGCATTTTCCTCTAGGGTATCTTCGAGCTAAAACGAAAAGTATTTAAGGCAAATCTATTCTTGATTATGAAAAAGTAGCTTATCAGAATTTTTTCTCGGTTTTTAAAAAATGTTGCTAGATTTGCAACGAAAAATCCCCTTTCAACCTGATTAATGCCAGTAAATATTAATTATTTTCAACAAAAATTATAGAGATGTTTACAGGAAAATATGTAGAAGAAAGTTACTGGAAATATGTAAATAACAAAACATCCGGCCCAGGTAAACGTTGGCTTCCTGGGGGCCACCTGGATGCAAATGAAACCAGTTCAAGTTTGGTGGCAATCGTGAAAATCGCTGACACATGGATGATGTAGACGAAGTCAAAGGTCGAAAGAGACTATAAACGAAAAATGATAACTATAAGTAAATTAAGTAAGTTCTAAAAGTTCAGGTACAAGGCAAACTTTTGTCGTTCTCCTTTCTAGTGACAGCTGTGTTTGTAGTTGATTTGTGTTCATTATACATGCTGGTGTGTTTAGGTGGTTTCTCGTGGTTCTACTGATTATCAGAATGTGAATACGGTATAACGCCAACTTCACTCCTACCATTATTATTCTAAATACAACAGACACTGTTGTATAAGAGGTGATATACTTATTATGTACATACGAAATCAAGTCACGCAATATTGTCTTCTCTCTCCCTCGAAAACAATGAATCCGTGTCCTTGTGAATTTTCAGCATTTCGGGTCATTTTTTTCACATCTGTTAGCAAAATATTCGCTATTCATTTTCGTTAATTAGAACACGAATGCAAAGTATTGTTCTGTTTTATCCATGTCTCAAGTATCCTGGGATTTTCATGTAAATGAACTACATCTGAATGACCTCATTGTCTGACGACAGAAATTTAGTGGCTCAAGTCTTGTTTGTTCCATGTTTTACACACGAAGGCCAGTGCCAACCAGTCTGATTTCTGTTCTGTTGCGTGATTTTGTGTTATTTTTTAACCATCTCCCATTTATTGTTATGTTCAATTTGTCATCAAAACGTTTATTGTGGAATAGCAATCAAAAGAAACTTTCCACAAAATATCCCTTTATACGGGTCTACTCTTCAAGGGATGTTGTTATCACTGTCTGGCAGAATTCGTTAGGGGAGATAACTTAAAATCTAAGGGGAGGTAACCGTCACAAGCCCTGTAGGGGGCGATCTCGATCGAGCTAACCGTTTTCTTGTGACAAGACGATAGAAGAATACTAGAATATTGTACGTTTTATATTGTTTTAAATCTATTTCAGCCACAAAGGGTATTGATTTATGTATTTATATTTATATTTAATTGTTGGGGTGTTGAATTGTGCTGGTTTTAGAATTCCAAATGACATTATTGAATATGTAAATCACCGTCATTGAGTAAACTCTTTGAGAAAGAAATTTCAATCACATTTTCAGTGTTATAATTCAATATCTATATGATGATCAGTCAGAACAGTTTCGTTGCCGACATACTGTGTAATCTGATCGGTGTGTTATTGTCAAACTGGCCCTCTGGTTAAGAGCAGCAGGCCTATGTTGCGAGCTTAAATTCCTGCTGCCATGCTTAGCACATGTGGAACAATAGATATCCAACGGAGCTTAGGCTATATTTGAAGCGACATCACTATTGGTTTTGTTACTGTCAATGCCTCTTAATGGAATACACAGCTGTAATGTGCGTGAAATACCATTTGGAACACCGTAATTCACCAATCAATCACAAGTGCAAGCTTCTTCTGGATTACACCATCTTCAGTTATTTGTCACGACATTTAGATCAAATTCAAGAGATTACTATTAAGTTTTCACACTTGAAACGATCTGAAATGTGATCGAAGTGTCATGACAAATATACGAGGAAGTTGAAATCCATATGAAACTTTTGTTTAAATCTTTCCAACTTTTAAATGCCACTTTAAAAAGTTACCAATCAATCAACTTAACCAACTGTATTCGTGTGAGTGTCGATCAATTTATCAAGCTGGCGCAATATTGTTCATGATAAGGAATGTTTACTACCCATAGCCAATGTCAAACGATTTTGAACCTTTTGGCTGACTTCAATTACGCCACATATGCTGCGACGTTAGATTAAAACTACAAGTAACGGTTTTGTTTGGTGTGTAAGCTGCTGCGCCGAAGATTCTGTCACTTGTTACTTGGACTTATTTTAAAGACATCGAATTGATTAGTGTTTTACCCCCAATTCAGTGGTATTTCAGCTGGGCTGTGGCCTGGCCGTGACCAATGTTTTATACATTGAATGCAATAGCTCAATGCCATAGCCAAGGATTGTGAGACCGAGTATTGAAAGGGACGTAATGCTTGTGGCTGAAAGGCAATCTAGCACTATTTGCCAGAGTATGCTCCCTTTGATATGTGTAAGTACATCATGACTTCGTAATATAATATTGCTACCATATCCATTTCAAAGCTTCCATTGTAACATGCCCTGCCCAGTTGATTAAGTCACTTCTTTCACGCCTTACCTCAAAATATCTTCTAGATTACTTTCGGTTAAGGCAAAGGAGCGCAGAAGTAATGGAAGCAGATGATAGATTTATCTGCTTTGGCACACGGGAATAATTTTGTACATTTTAATTTATTGTCGTCACGATTCGAAATAGAGATGTGTGACAAGGTTATGTACGTCTCGCTATTCTGTGTGCTTTAGCTGTAAGAGCCCAAATTTGATACATTCAGGAATTTCTTAGAGAAAAAAAGCAACACAGATATCATGATTGAAGCTTACATAGAGAGTGACAGATACAAGAAGGTATGTTTTATCCAAATAACTAGAATTTCTTTTACCTCCACCAAGTGAATAAACGTAGGCTACATGAACCACTAATTTTACAATCATAAATGTTATACATGTATCAAACAACAAATTGATAACGTTGACAGAATTTTGTAAAAGCAAAAAGCAAAACTTTGACATACATGTTGATTTTTTTTTAAGCCTGACCTCGTTGTAATGTTGTGAAACACACAAAGAGTCCAAACTGATTCAATATCCGGGGTTTATCTTAATATTTAATATACATTACGTTGATCTGTGTATTGTTGTGTACTGTTACTTTTGAATCGCCCGGTGCCTGCGGAGATCGCGGGCTGGATTTATACGAGGTTTCCATCTGGTTTTGCACCATCCACCGGACACAGCAATGTCGTCAGATAAGTGCTATGCTCTTTAATTCGACGTTAATCACTTTAAATTATTTTAAATAAATAAATTAAATAAATTAATTGCGCAGTTGATATGAAAATCCTTAAGTTGTCATACAAGTTACCATTAAATCCCACCCTGTTGCTATTAAATATTTTGTCAGGTGGTATAAGGGGTCGACCCAGGATATTATATTGAAAACTTATTACACCCTTTAAAGGTGCTGGGATAATAAACACATACGCATTACATATGGTCCATATTTGGCCGGAGAAAACAATAAACAAAAGGCATGTTATAACAGGTTTCTGATATGAATTTATATTTGTCCCACCGAGTCCTATCCTCGCAGTAAATTGCCACCCTACTGACCGTCTGTGGCGTGTTATATGTGGTAAGATGATTGCACAAGATAGAGTAGACCTTGTAATACAACTGCCACATCTTTTAAGGTTGGGTGAAAAGAAAACATGAATTTAAAGAGATATATGACATGCCTATCACATGCCTATCACATGAAACATCCCCAAGTGGGTGCCTTTGAAATTTAACTGTTTTGGTGGCTCTTAAACCACTGGTGCCATCCACACAGTCAGGTAGATTTTATATGCTATGTTATAGTCATGATTTTTGCTTTTGACTTCGTTTATCAGTTTCATAGCATAACTGTTATACAGAAACAAAGTGAAAACAAATCAGAGCCATATACACACCTCATAATTAGGTATTTTGTTTTATATCAGAATCTCATCAATTCTCATAGATATTGTTCTCAAGAAATACCAGATAATCGCGGGGGGGGGGGGGGGGGGGGGGGGGGGGGGGGGGGGGGGGGGGGGGGGGGG
>JAVFBZ010175388.1:0-15951 GCA_032466195.1 Katharina tunicata | reverse complement strand
TCCACACTTCTCTCAACAAAGCCGCCATTTTAACTACGGTATCATGTGACAAGTATCGCAACGCTGATTGGACAATAGAATCTGTTGTCGGTGACAAACATCGCTGTCAGGCGCAGACGAGGCGATTGTATTTTCAGCGAGCGAGTTTTATCGCTTCAAATCAAACATGCTTAATTGTCGGCGACTGTCTCTGTGACAGCCGACAATTGTCGCCAGCAGGCGCACACGAGGAGATTTTTCCAAGCGATTTCTATTGCCGATAAAAATCGCCTGGAAAATCGCCTCGTGTGCGCCTAGCTTCCAGGGATCGATTAAAATTAATTTATTTTTGAAAGTTTGACCATTTGTAAATACAGATTGAAAGTATAGGAATGTCGAATTGATAATGTGTTGTAGAAGAATAAACTGATTTCAAAGAATTCAAAGTTTATGTTGTTTTATTATTACTGAGGGACTCACAAAAAGCAGCTCTTTTTATAACCTGAACATGAATCCATTTTCAACCTTAGGTAAATGCTATAATTTGCAAAAACGGAAAATGTATTTCGCATTGTCTAGTTTTATCAAAACTGAATAATAGACAATAACACATTGCATTTGTATTTCAGGGTCAGTAGAGAATCAATAGCAATGGGCAGTATTTATTTATTTATTCATTTGATTGTTATTTAACGTCGCACTCAAGGTTATTTCACAAAAATGACTACTTTGCGTTACCGGTGTATGGGGAAAATACGACACGAAACCTTATAAAAAGTCTTGTGAAGTTTGCTATATGCGTTTACAGACATAATTTACTGCATCTGTGTACCTAGCCGAGGTGTATATCATTTTTGGCCACTGTATTGCAATTACTTTACAATGTATTAATGTATGTTAATAACACAGGTAACAAGGAGTACTACGTGGCGTGGCCTTAACGGGTTTGGCTTGACCTATTTCTGGGAACGCCCTGTGGCCTTCTCGGAAGAGCATTGTCACATAAGATCAGATTGGCTGGTGTGACCTACATTTGGACGATGGTTCAGGCCCTAACACATATTACCACACCCTGAACAAATCGTTCTCTCCACCTATAATTACCAAATAATCACAAATCACGGGCTCGCTAATGGCGAATGACCAGTCCATCCAGCTAGACAATTGTAACATATGAGAGCCTGGATGAACAGACCAGCGATCGCCTATTCACATGGCTATGATATACGTCACAAGCCAGTAAGCCAATAGCTTCTCAGACACTTCTGTAAAGAGAGAGGGAGAAAAAAACTATACGGGGAATCCCCCAATTATACAGTCTTTTTGGATTGGTTGAATGAATGTGTCATGTGATTTCTATTTTCCAGGTCACCATGGCACAGCTTTCAATATTGTATGTCAGGAAAAACCACAATCTGTCTATATAATACAATGCATATACCAGTCTATTATGTGCTTTTAATTTATTGTTAATATTGATTCTATCCATCAATCTTTCCCTTTTGGGAGAGAAATATACATATCTATTATACAACAGTCTTCGTAAAGGAGATAAATAGCTTTCAGAATAAAAAAAAAAAAAATCATATGCGGCTTGTACAACATAGATATATATGCAAGGTATAGTATTTTATTGTTTTCTTATCAATTATTTTTCTCCCCAAAAGTCGTGAATAAATATCCCTTTAATTTTCCTCCTAAAAGTTTACCGTCAAATTTATTAATGCAATAAAACTAAATATTATTCTATTGTCTGTGATGTCTTTTGGCATCATTTTCTATGTCCGCATGGAACTAGGTCAGTCACGAGAGTTTAATATTAGAAACACTTTACGTTTCCCTTATATGGAAGTTATCGGCACATTTACGGTGTAGTCATATTCTCCTTTAACCGATTGGTCGTTGCTGTAGATCCACGTGACGGGTGCTTTATTATATACTACGTTCGCTCATGGTCTAATGGCTTGATTATAAATAAATAGGTTGAAGCTATTGCTCAGGGCATATTAGTTCAAAGTGAACAGGAAAGACTGCAGTGCCGAGGAAATATTTCAAGCTTTAGTCAGTCTGTGAAGATCTATCCAACTGAGCTCAATACTGAAGAGTAAGGTGACGTAACTGAGAGCTCCTTAATACCACTGTTATACTGGTATATACACTGCCGTTCTCGCGGATACTTCAGTAGTTTTCTTAACTTTATTGGATGTAGGTGTGTGCTTGGAAACTCCTCGTGTACAGATAGGCTGCAAGGTAACACACTTTGGATTTACTAAGGCCTTCTACACTTATGGATATGACATCGCTTCTTTTAAATTTAATTATTTCCTTTTTTAAAATTTACTTTTGAATTTAATTTAAGTTTTAACTTCTTTTTGTTATATATTGCAACTATTCTCTTTAAATGTTATGTTTGAGTTGTGTATACATTTATAACATTTGTGTTTTAAAGTTAGTTAAAAATATCATATATTAAAAATAATTAACTTAATCAAATTATTTCATTTATTTCAGATTGTGGGCATCTAGCTTAAATTTGTTGACTGCTTTAATCTGTCCAGGACTTTAAAAATAGAATGGCTTTCTTACCTTCACTGCAAATGGTATGTTAAATTCTCTAAATATTATCTTCCTCGTTAGTTTTATTTTGGCTGTAGCTATTGGAAGAGTGTTCATCAATATATTTATTTAATTTGCTTTAACACCCAAACTCATCACAAACCATTATTCTAGGCAAGAAAAACAAAACATAATATGGGCCTGGGTGGAAGAAGTTAAAAGGAGTTTCGGAAGGAATTGATTGTGAGGGTTTCATGTACGGGGACCACGCACTGCTTAATGTCTCTATACAGTTGGGAGTTTCATTTTAGCGTTCATTTCTGTGTCACACATGCTGCTGGGATTTCTATCGATTTTTCTATAGACATAACGAGACAACCTATTTTCCTGCTGTCGTCACTACATAAAACAGACTAACCTAGAGAACCGAGCGTTGATCCTTAGGTCGAGGATTATCCCGCATGTTATCAACTCTACCGTGTCATTTGTTCATATTTGAGATTTGTTTAGGTTTGAGACAGAAGCATTTATATATGTCTCTGTGTCAGTGCTTCCCGCAGAGAAATAATCACAGTCTTTTCTTGGATGAAAATTCGTTGCCATTCTATATTGAACCTATGTAACTCTGTCTCTAGAACATTGGCCCTGCTAGCCAGTACCCGGTTCTATTCAGAGTGGAGGCATGCACATCTATCTGTCTCCTCATTTAGGATTACATACATATATCTGTCTATATATGAGACAAATGCTGAATTAAGGGGCAAAAGTTTCATAAAACTGTTTTGGCATATTTTATAGCTGGGTTTTGGGAACAGGATATGGGAGGTAAATTGTATTCTACTATTTGAAATGGGCGTTGTGCAATATGTATATAAGGGTAAGTGATTGTAATGTGTGTTCTACTTTCACTTATCCCACGAATACGTTAAAATACATATATTAGTTGTAGCAAATTTTCTTTCTCTACATTTATAAATACATTAGTTGTACTATCTGATGTTAAACAAAGCGTGTCTATAGTATGGTCATTACTTTATAGTACAAACATCACACATTTTGTTTTACCTTGGTAGTATGTGAATTTACTGGCAAATCTAAATATTAGATAGACGACACTTTTCAGTCTTTATATTTGTGAATGTTTCAGTTGGAAGATCCTGTTTACCCCACATACAGCGACGAGCAGGAGTCCATGTACGACCCATTCAGCATGATCAACATCAAACAGGAAGACACATCTAAAGAGTGTTGTTCGTCTCTAATAGCCCCTTCTCTACCCTCATTTGATCAGACATTTTTCTCTCCATACTCACCAGGTACACGATAAGTTATTAGTTACCGGTATACAAAAGCAATATAAAGCCGAATATGTATCTAAATCATGATTTAAGTTGAATGGGAGAATTTGTTCATTATACAACCGTTTATTGAGACGTATGTCAATTTTAATTCTGCCAATACTAAACCATTTTTAATAGTGCTAAGGTAAAGTAGTCTTTTAGATATGAATTCAATATATATTCAAACTGTGCTTACCAACTACTTAAATATATATCTAAACGAATACGACTTGTCTTCCAAATATTTTTTCGTATTTGTATATTTGTATATTTATGTATTTGCTTCTTTCATCAGATGGGTGCAATGGGCTCCAGAGTTGGACAGCACAACATCCTGACCATTGGACACAACAGGAAGTCTTGAACTGGCTCTATTATGTTGTGGACAGTCATAACCTAGACGCTTCCAGAATCTCAGGGGAAAATTTCCAGAATATCACAGGTTTCCAACTGTGTAGAATGTCCAGAGAGGAGTTCGTGCAAAGGGAGCCAAACTTCGGGGACTATATTTACGATGTTTTGCAAGATTTACTCAAAGGAGGTATGTATGTTGTCTATACCTAACAAGTTTAACAACAAAGGTACAGTTTATAGTATAAATCTGATCAAGCCAATAGCCTAAGGACAAGTAAGCGATTAAATTACTAGTTGATTTAATCATTGGTGGGTGAGATAAATTATTGTTCAAAACAGACATGCTTTTGTTCGATTGTTAAACACCTTAAACAGATAGGAAGTCAAGTGGAAGCGTTATGACCCCAGTGAGGGTAGTCAGACCACTGTATAGCACTTGTTCTAAAATCAAGTTACACACATTAAATAGGCATTTAACCTAGGGGTATATCAAATGCAGAACAACTTGCCTTGTTTCATTGTTTTTAATCATAACCCCATACATAGTGACCTTCCTACCACGGAGCTTGTTTCAGTATTATCATTGAGTGTGTGCTTTCCTTCCTCAATTCAATAAAGTTATTGACGTTGTTATACGAGTATAGTTAAAAGAACGTATTAAGAGCGTGGTGAGATTTTTTATGTATGTATCTGTTTCTCTTACAGCCACGTTCAGTGAGCCCGAGTGTGACACGCATTCTAGTAGTCTCGACAACCTATCAATGATTGGCACGACATTTATGGAAGACACGATCACTGATATCTCAAATTCTACATGCAGTAAGTATATTTTTTTGTCCGAATAGGCCTCCTAAACACTTTGCTAGATCAGGTTGAACAATTAAGTGCTAAGCTAATCTTATGCCATTTTACATATAACTTAACACAGTTTGTCAAAATCGATCCTTGATGATGTGCCCCATAACTTTATTTGGGAGATGCTTATGAGTTTGTTTCCTTTGATTTACAGCTGAAGATAGTATTAAGGTACTGATTGGCGGTGATTTGTATGACATCGATCTGAAGCCCATCGATTTGCCAAGTATCGAGTTAAACATAGAGCCACGCGACCAGGGCTATTGGAGTGATCGGGAGAGTGACTGCCATTCGTCCCTAGGAGACTCTATGGATATGGACACATTCACTAGTGACATGTACAGTCAGTCGTATTACCAACAGAAAAGCAGGACCTACTCAGACAGTCAATACAGTATATGCAGTGATCAGAGCGAGGAACCAGAACCAACCCTACCCCCTCAACAGCCAAAAATAAATCACCGTGGCCGACCAAAGCGAGGTAAGAGTCTTTTCCTATATTTTTAATTAAAGATTTAGATGTCACTTAAGGATCGAATATCAAAATATAAGTAGCAATTACTTAATCTATGGTATGAACAGTAGTCTTCGTACTTTGATTCTCTTTTAGGCTTAAACCTCGTGTACGCTTTTGGGCTTTTTCTGTTTCAATGTGTGAAAATTTGAGGTTTCCATTACCGTACTTCTACATTGTATAATTTCTGTACTTTACAGTATCAAAATGCAACCACCTGTGGGAATTTATCCGGGACACCTTGAAAGACCCACAGTTTAATCCGACTCTATTGAAATGGGAAAACAAAGATGAAGGAGTGTTCCGTTTCGTACAGTCAGAAGCTGTGGCTCAAATGTGGGGCCGTAAGAAAAACAACTCTGGCATGACATACGAGAAGCTAAGCAGAGCTATGAGGTAAGAATTATTGGAGTTGTCGCCTGGTTACTTATTTCTCTGCACGCTTCGATGGTTATATGGTATTTGCATGGGTAGAGTTACTGGGTTAGCTCATACACTATATTTATTTATTGATGATTTTACAAGAGACGGTAACTAATGTTTCCAGTTTGTTACTGATATCCGTAACAATAAATACCATTCCTGTTACTCCGTGGTGGTATGGCCTTGATTCACACGGTTTGGGAAAATGATATATTTTGTTGGTGTTGTTCATTCTTTTATTCTTCTCTGTCCATCATGTTGCAACACAAGTCTTCATCACCAGCCATCAGAGAAAAACAATTGTATTGACGTTAGGGCAATTTTATCGTGTAATAACAATTTTTTTCGGTATTGAATTATTTAAAAAAAAAACAGTTACCCTAATATCAATGGCCATATCAGTGAAACAACCTTGGTCCCAACTTGGAAGAGAAAGTTACCTTTGTTGTGGCACTTATAATTTGATAAATCAAAATTTCAGAAAATGTATATGCAATTGTTTTGTGTCTCCAGGTTTTGTCGAACAACGGGCTTCTTTGCAGAAATCCCCAAAACTGGGAGGTACCCGAAGAAGCTATGTTTTAAGTTTGGCAGCAAAGCATTTGGGTGGCAGGAATAAAATCCGAGTTGTGGTCATCTTATTAGGTTATTATTAACATTTCATATCATTTGTGTGCATGGTTGTTACTAACGCATGGGAGTGTGGTATTTTGAAAAAATATTTTGCATGTTTTTTAACCGTTCAAAATTTGATATTAATCTCTGATGATTATTAACTATTGGGATTTATTACCGTTTCATTTCTGTAATTTAAAAAAATTAATAATGATAAGCTTAAAAAAAAAAAGCCACATTTCAATTTCCTGAATTCTGAACTTATGGTTTATTTATTTTGATTTCCAGGTACTATTACCAGAGAGGAATACTCGATCGGGTTGAGGGAAAGAGACTCGTTTACAAGTTTGGAAAGAACTCTCATGGCTGGCAACAATAATCTTTATTGACTTGTATATAGAAACTACTGCCACAACTTGCCACGAGTTATCTTTTCTTCGGTTTGGGAAAGATTTCCTCTTCCAGGTGGCGTCACTTGGTCACGCGAACTTCGTCCAATGAACACCTGCGTTTCCTCGTCCCTGGGGGATGAGTTGCGCCACCTAACAATATAGTGCTAGTATTGTATGCTTCAACTATGTACTAACAGAACCTATGCCGAGTCATGGCATCGCCAGTGTATCTGATAACTTTAGAGACAACTTGTTATTATGTAACTACATACCAGGTCATTTATCAACTGTATTTTATAACAAACTTTACAGCAATGCAATATGAAAAACATCTGAACACCATCACACATTGTAAACAGCATTCCAGTTATCGTTTAATCCTTTGGTTGTCTTCCGGTTGATAGACCAATTGTTGTTGTTCATCTTTTATAACAGTGATGTTTCTTAAGTTACCAGAGCGAATGTTAATAACCTTTTATGGTTATTTGTTTAAGTATCACCCGTTACAGGGCATGTGCATATATATTATATATAACCCCAAATGTGCTTTTTTTAAAAAATGTTATGTTATTTTTATTTCCATCAATTTGAATGTTTCACCTTATATCTATCTACTAGATGGTGATCTTGTTGTAAAATATATTTTTTCATTTTGATATATGCTAGTGCTATGCTATTTGAACGTGTTTTTAAAATTAAATTTGTATTTCTATCATTTTTATTTCTATCATAGTAACTGTGCTCTTTGTCTACTTTACATGTAATTGTCAATAAAAGATGACTGATTCAATGAAGGCAAAGTTCATTTACTGAGATAGAATGGACAGCGTCAATATAATTGTTATTTTCACATACTCTTGTCGTACGCTATATAGTGTTTTGAAAGTGCTATTTTTTAATGTTGTTAAATATGTGAGTTGTTTCATCCAATAGTTTAAATTTACGTCTTATTTTTATGTATACACATTTTTACAGAATAATATTTTTCTACTTTTGATACAATAAATGTTTAGCCACATATTTTACTTGTTTGTGTTCTTACGTTCTAATGTATTTGCGACATTCAAAAAAATATAATAGTGATAAGAGGGTGACTTGCCCTAACCGTTAATACGAGCTTGTCCATGTGAACGAAACATGGTTAATAAGACGAGTACCGGTTGCAACAGGTTTTCCTAAGACAATGGTATTCTTCATTCCCACCAAATATCTAAACCTAGGAATGTAACTTTTAACATGAACACTAATATCCAATGGCGTCCAATTACCGAGATTCGAGTGTGATATCCATGATCACTAAAATCCTCACGCCAATTTTCAAACAAAAACATTAACAAAATATTTAACGTGATTGTAGTACATAACAATTGTTTAGCCAAAGTTCTTTGGCCTGAGTGGCTTAATAATTATTTTAAGTCATGGAACAATAAAGCAAGTCCGAAGATGTACCGTACGCAATTAAAGTAATTTAAGTATTAATATTCTCATTGACTCTTACGGAAAGAAAAACCGACCAAAGCACTCTAAATGCATGGTTAGAATTGGACAGCTACATGAAAGGGGGCATCTTGATGGTTTCAATTTTAAATATACCTGCACAGGCAGTCGATATAAGTCACATGAGGACAGCTTCAGAATCTAAACGAAAGCGGAAGAACACATTTCACCAGTTTTGTGTATAATGATACATTTGGCCGCAAATATTGACTGAGGTGTTCCAAATCGGTACCAGCAAGCAATATGATAATAAAATAAATAGAAAACGCAATTTCAATTTAGAGAACGTTTTGCTGGCGTGTGAAAACGGAAGTGATACGTGGTCTCTTTTTATCTTGGTGAATATAAGCCTGGGTTGACAGAATATAGGATAAGTCAACTGTTTTTTATCCGAAAAGAAAGTACTTATTCGCCAGGGTGCAAAATATACTACTCAGCATTTCATAGTGATATTAAAAATTTTGTCGTATAACGTTCAACTGAAACAAATGCCACCTGTTTGTATCATAGAAGATTACATTATGCTCTGACATTAAAAAAGTGAAGGAAATGGCGATTACGTTAGAAGACTTTTTCTTCATTTCTGTTGTCTTATCCACATTTCAACATCGATTAAACTTAATGGTGGGAGAATAATGAAAACTCAATAGCGGGTATGGTATCCCCGTACACTGACGTCGTTCTGACACTCATGCTAATTAGGACCCGACGAATGTTTCGTTCAGGAACATGCTACCACTCGTCATCTATGGTCATAACCAGGTTTTCTAGATCCCGGGGTTGCACAAGTCGTGGTGGAAACTGCACGCCCCAACATGTCCCGAATGGAATGAACATGAACTCAAGTAGATTGAGGTCGGGTAAGCGCACAGGTCATTCCATTCTCACAATTGTCTCTCTCTCTCCAGGTTATATTCCACTATACTCTAACCCGATTTGGATGAGCATTGTCATCATTCAAAATAAACAAAACTATAAAATGCTTATCCAACACGTCTCCATGTCCATGCTATCCGGTTCAAACAGAAACGAGATTCGTCAGTGAACAGTGCTGGCCTCCAGTCATCCAGGGTCCAATTGACCAATTGTCTAATAGGCCACTATACTAACGCTCTTGTGCATGATGTTGGGTCAAAGACACCTTAAGAACTGGTCTATACGTGACTACAGTCCTACCTCATGACGACAAAGATGCAGAAGTTGTGTAGAAACGTGTACACCAGAGGCATTGTGCAGATCAGTTCGTAGCTGCGTTGTAGTTTCCATCTGATTATGCCTTGGCCAAAGGACCAAAAACCGACCACCAACGGTCCCAGTTGCCCTTTCCCGATCTCCCCATGCCGCCGGGTTACACTTCCAGAAGTTTGATAGCGGTTTCACATTCGGAATACCACGCTCTGTGAAACAGTTAAAGTTCGTGCCACCTGTCCCTGCCCTTCTTCCAGCCTCCCCACCCCCGCTGGCATGCCTTCATTGCTCAAACAGCATCGTTGGAGATGCCTTTGCATTTCTTCTCGCATGGGATCAAGCAAAAAACAAAAGCACGAAAATGTCACTTAAACAGGCCGTAAGCTCGGATGGACGTACAAAAACTACCATTAGCGCACCAATGGAAAGCAACAAAATACACAAAATGTGATTTCTGAGGCAGCACGTGACTCGAAATTGTTTAAGGGAGCATGAAATATTAATACAATCCAGTTTAATTTCCCCAAAACTAATTCACTGACCAGTTGGCAGAAACTTCAAATGTTTTATAATAATAATATATTTACTTTATAATAAAATAGTTATAATCCCATGAAAATGCTACTTATGAATAACTGCACACACCAGTCTTTGCATTAATTTCGATGAATTGTCTGTCTAATCATGCTGACCATCTGGATCAGGATTATAGGTTTAACAACACGCTTAGTAACATTTATCATTGTCATTATTTTTATTGTATTATTTTTTCACATAAGAATAAAAAAATTGCATAGTTGTGTTTGTGTTTTTTTTTTGTAGTTGTAGCGCTATAAGGTTGGTATTTAAGTCAGACATGCAATCCTATTTGGTCCCATAGGATACCGATAACCATTGATGTTATGTAGGTTAGATTACAATCCCTAGATTTATGTGTGTAAAATAGTATTGTTATAGTTTTTGACATATTCTCATACGAATATCGTTTGCTTTTGTAAGACCTACAAACAATTACTACATATTTCTCATGATGCTCACACACGACGTTATCACTGGAGAAATGGAACAAAGGAAACTTATTCAAAACAAATTTGATTTTAAAATACATGCGAATAAAAAACCCCGTCAATATAATTTAAAAGAAGAATAGCTGTAAATAACAGAGAGAACAACAGGCCGGAAGTGCCATTGTTATGTGGCACATTTCTTTCTCTGTTAATAACTTCCCCGTATACATATGTGGTTTATATTGTTATCAAACAAACACTGACTGGACAATTTTGTTTCGTGAAATTTTCTCTGGCAGGTCGTGACTTATTCATCTATTACAGTAGTCCAAAAATTAAACTGTAATTAGGTGACATGAGACTTTTTCCTCGTGTGTGTCAACCATTGAAATAGTGCTCCCAGACAAAATCTCAAACACAGACGTTTTTGTTTAAGTGCATGGAGACTTGCTAGAGGGAAGATAAAACATTAATTTTGTTTGCTTGTTCATTTATTTATTCATTTTTTTTAAAAAATCGTTTTTCGTATGAATCCATATGAAAGCCTGTAATTGTCTGTAAGTCTGAATATATCTCGAAGAGAAACTTTGTTGCATTAAAAGTCCCAAATATTTTGCAATCATCGGCAGTGGTA
Source organism: Katharina tunicata (assembly GCA_032466195.1). NCBI lineage: Eukaryota > Metazoa > Mollusca > Polyplacophora > Chitonida > Mopaliidae > Katharina > Katharina tunicata. The sequence continues at coordinate 4,597 of JAVFBZ010175388.1, read as the reverse complement.
AACGAGAGGTACTTTACACTCCAAAAGATAGATTCATGCTTTAAATTATGCTGCTTGTTTGTCATTTCAGCTTTAAATGAGCCAATGGAAAGCGATATTCATAACTGAAGAACATAAAGTGCAAACACTTGCTACACACAAGCGTACTTATGAGTACATTTACACTGACGAGTGTCATAGCGGACAGTCAAGGAACACAAACGATTGTTCATTTTGATTAGCACACTGTCCTGCTAGATTTTTGTGTGCACCCGCACACTGAGACACGTGGCCATATTTTTGTCCAGGATGGTCGGTATAACACTTTCACTCATTGCCCGTTTCAAATAAAGAGTTCCATTCATCGGTACATTTCTCTCGTCATAGGGTGAATTAGTGTAAATTACACACAGAGACGGCTCATAAATAACTACTGACGAATGCCTGGATAATGTAAGTTTTTATCTAATTTTAGTTGTAGAAAGGGTGTCTAATCTGAGACATCAAACCCAGTCGAAACAAGTTGAATCTCATTCCAATTTGCTTCCCAGTGACGTCAGCTATAACACAACCAATGAAATCGTTTATATTTCTGTAAATTCCCACGACCTCACACGAAATATATACCTCCGTCAAACAGTTTGACAGACTGACAAATAAAGCACAGTTTATCCTCGTATTAAGCATCACTCAAGTATGTCAATAAGTGACGTACTGTCTGTTCTAACCCCGTTCGTCTTTCTTTTCTTTGATAGATAAACACATTGGTACAACTGAGATAAAACAAAGCAAAAGTCATCCACTTTTTAAAAGAAATACAATAAAACAATAATAACTCTATGAGAGAAATATAGTTTTTATAGTTTGATAGAAAGATATATAGAACTTTTTTTTAACTCAAACATTCCTGCTTGGGTTTTATGTTACAGACAAAGATGCTGAAATATTCAACTAAGCACAAGCCGCTATGAGCTAACATTAGCAGCAGTTTTTTTGTGTTTACACACATTGGAAAAACACACTGTAGACATGAATTTAACATATATTACCGTTTCTAATTAATCTTTATCATTTTAAATTCCGAATTACCATAGACTACAAGGGGTAAAACGATACCAAGTTTTTGTATTATGTGCTCTTTACATTGATTGCAGCCAAGAATAGTTTGACGTGGGAGCGATAACGCCAAACCATTACTACCTGCACTCGGTTGAGAAAGTCACAGAAATTGCTGATATTCTCCGTCTACCAAGGGCGAGAATGTCGCTAGTGCAAAACATGCAATCTCGCCAGGGCCAGATTAAGCTTGTGGAGGCCCGGTAAACAGTTTTTGTGGGTACCCTCTCGGAACATCGATTCAAATAGAAACCATCAGGCAAATTTTAAGTTTAAGCCTTTAAACTAAAAAGAGTGTTGTACTGAATACTCGGTACTGAATAGTAAAGTTCATATGTGCACACATGTTAATACGTTACAATGGTTATTATTGGGCATTCATTTTTTTCCATTCGTTGACGAATTTGTATTCGAAACAATGGTTGAACATGTTTATATAAAGCCAATCCTGGTGGAAGTCCAGGTTTTCTTTCTCTACATTTATAAAAAAAATATATATATATAAAGCCAAGCGTATCTAGCGAATGTCGGCAATTGTCTGCGGCTAATTTGCTGCCTATGAGTCTCGACTGATCGGTGGGAAAACTTGGTCCTCACACGCAGGCGAGTAGAACATGTTTTACTTTACTGCGACCGTCGACGACTAATTATACCCAGTTGCTTCAATACGCGCGCATCTGCGACTGCGTTGGACGTGTGCCAAAGTTTCGTCCTTAATCCGGTTTGTAGTCCATGAATTGTAGACCATTTCTTATAAATGTATTTTTGTTCTTCTATAAAGGGCATCTGTAACTTGTTATCCAAGTCAAGTATTTTTTGTTTTGTTTTAACGAGGATCCTATTTATTCTAATGAGTGTGCATAAAGGAGAGTGATGTCATATCCTAGTTCAGAGAGGATGATAATCACTGAACCGTGCATGCTAGTATAAATGAGGTCGCTTCATTTACGAGAAGTAAGGTAATGTTGATGAGTTGGATCATAGCTTAAAATCGTATCCGTTACAAATATTCCCATTTACAATAAAGATGTATTTAATAAGTGATTTAGACCTTTTCTTACGTGGCTGCGTTTGATTTACTTTCAATAAATTATTTCCATGCAGAACGGCCTGGATAAATTAGCTCTCTACCTTTTTTCTACAGGACTGCCACGAGTGTGCTGAGGGAAAGTTCACCTATATTTATATAATATATAAACTTTTGTTTTCATTAGTTTACACACGTGCTTAAAAGTCAAAGTAAAAAAAAAACAAAAAAAACTAAAAAGCCCCAACTAAAATATATTCGATATATAGATGGTAAATATATTTTATAAAAGAAAAAAAATATCACGCGTTTGACGCGGGTGCTCGAAAACTGTGGTCGATGTACTGAGAATATTCCAGTTCGTCTGCACTGATCCTAAGCGCGAATAACACTTGTTATTGCTCATCAATTCTACCACTCCCTTCCGCTTTCTTGGTTTCTTTATATATTGCTAACAAATTAAAACCTTCAATAACATTCATCATATTGAAATACAAGTATTGTTTCGTTTGAGAAATGAAATACAAAAGATAACATTGTATGTGTCTATCGTAGTTCGGACACTAATAGAGTGAGCATTTTGCTTATTGTATTGTAGTGATTATAGCGACGTTTAACAACGGTTCAGTACTGACCCTAGCACAGTTTTCATTCTTCATTAATTGTTGGCCGACTTTGCATCTTACCAAGCTTGATAAAGGTTCCGAAAACAAGAGAGATTCTAAAAAACTGTCCAGTCTGTAAAGTAACTAGAGAAGCAAACATATACAAATAATAATAATTTTCGGTTCTATTCGGTAACCAATAAAATCATAATAAAATATGCTCTCATTCCCTAACTTGCCTTAAAACACAAACCAGAATAAATAAGCAGGTTTGAGCTTTCGTGCGGTATGGTCACACTTTCTCAAACTACTGACTGTAGTATGCTAGATCAGTCTATATATACATGTAGGCCTATAACATGGGTATATACCTTCAATTATACTCGTACTTTTCTCGAGATTGAGAACAATACGAACACTAATGTAACGAGAAGCTATCCTTGTTGTTGTAGTTGTACCGTGGAGAATCGTGAAGCTGTACCACCTTACTCGCTATAAACAGCACACAGGGATATCTTTTTGGTTTCAAAGCAAGACGGCCAGTCAATACTTCGGTATTTTAGAATGCAGTGGAATATATGCTAGTCGTCCATTTTCGACCGGCACTACACTTGTAAGAGTCTCTCCTAAGTTTACATTCTGCTCGATTAAACCCTATATGGTAGCAGTCTTGGTTCCGCGAACAGGGCACCCAGATGGTGATCCATGAATTGAAGGAACATATCCCCTTTCTCATTGTATTTTAAATACTTCTCTACTGAAGCCAGGAATGTGTGTGACATTCAAAAGATCTAATTGAAGGTCGCCTGGCACAATGTGAATAACTTCTTCTGATCTTTCTCTCTTTCGATACGTGGTGCATAAAATAAGAGTCCAAATACATGCAAATAAATGGTCAACGAATCTGAACCACAGGCAATAGTATATACTAATATATTATATTATGTTGTCCCTTAAGCAAAGTGTTTTGGGTATATATACGTACTTTTCAAAAATGCACAGAAAGAACTTAATAAAGGTGCTAGTATGGTTTGTAATGTATAAACGGATGTTTATAAAATCGACCAGAAAGACAATCTTTTGTAGTGACCCTGGGAGAAAAAAAATTGTGGTGGACGGGGCTCGCGCGTTTCATCCCGACCTAATCAAATTGATTTTTCTTAACGGTAGGCACGTAACCATTGTGTTGAAGTTAGATGGTGATGGGTACATGGCAATCTCGAACTTAGTAGAGGATAACTCCAAGACTTTAGTGCACTTTGTACCCAAATAAACCAAATCCATACACAGAAGTTTACATCCCAAACGGAACAAGGGAGATAACTCCCGTTGGACAGTAGCCTCACAAACCTCACAACTTCTTGTGAACATGGTTTGAATGGATACTTTCTGGTTTACTTGTACCTATAAAGTTTGTACAAGCATTCCATGTCATACTCTTAAACCAGATTCAAAATGCTTTGTTGTTTGTCGGCAGTGTACGAAAAATATTTGTAAAAAATCGACTTTAAATAAATTGTATACTCGTCTAATTTGACTGAATAAAACATACGCCATGAATTGGAACTTTACATTATGTTTGGTTGAATTAAAGTTTCAATTGCACGTAAAAGGGTCCAGCATAGCAGAACCAAAATGAAAAAATAAATACCAAGAATATGACTTGTAAACCGCATTAGTTTTCGATTAAACTGTCGTATCGGTTCATATAATACATTGTCCACTGCGGAGTTTAAATTCACATTTGGTTGAGATATAACAGTATTGCATGTGCCAGAATGGAACATCAAGATTCATCCACAGTTGGTGTTTAACGAGCACCAAACCCAAGTTAGCATAGCTGGTGAACAGAAATCATGCTCCGGAAAAA
>JAVFBZ010175377.1:0-15951 GCA_032466195.1 Katharina tunicata | reverse complement strand
TAATGAAGGTTATGAGGGCAATGGAATTTACTGTCAGGGTAAGCCTATCTCCTCTTTTTCTGATATACCTCCTATTGTCATCCTGCATGTGACTGGACAGTAACTCCATATATACATTGCATCAGTTCTTAAAGAAAAAAATAATTAGCAGCAGATATATTACATTATAAGTGTGTACATGCCAATGTTTAATACCTTGGTTTTCTATTTATTTATTTATTAATAGTTCAAATATCATTGGTAAAATGTTAAGATGCCAGACATGCAATAATATACATATGGTAACAGTAAGCAGGTTGGTCAAGATCTGGCTTCCATTTGGTTAAACCATAGTCATCTTCACCATAAATGTATTGAAACCAGTCACAGTCAGTCCTCATGTCAGTTTGTTAATTAATGTTTAAAAAAGCAACAACAACAATAAAGAGCTTGTTCAGCGCTTGTTTTGATATTGTCTGGTTAAATTTTGAATTATTTAAGATTTTGCTTCTTATTATATTACAGACATCAATGAATGTGCGACTGGTGAAGTAATTTGTGGAGACAATGCCTATTGTATCAACGTACCAGAAACAGCCTATTGTAATTGTCATACTGGCTATGCTAAAGTAGATGAAGTTTGTAAGCCAGAGGGTGAGTTATCTGATATTACAAGTCCATCAACAGCTGCAAATGCCTGTTTTGAAGTTTTACTAATATGTATGTGTATGCTAGCCAGAGTCTAGGGTTTAAATCCTGTTGAGGTCATGTACAATTTTCTTTCTTTACATTTATAAATATATATATATGCCTTTAGGCATTAATGGGTGTTTCTTGTAGATTATGGTATGGGATGGTTCACAAGCAAGATAAATTGCCCACTGAACTGATTTGTGGTTAATTGTTGCTCTTCTTGTTTCCATAGTTTCTACGACAGACCCATGTGGCTGTGGAGCAAATGGTGTTTGTGAAGACTTGGAGTCTATGACATGTTCTTGTGACAGTGGCTTTGTTTTCAAATCGGAGGCAACATCAAACAGATGCAGAGGTGAGTGGCTTTTGTTTTATATGAAACCTTATTGTAATATGATGTCTAATTTACATTTAGTAATTGATGCAATAAGCTTACTACTCTTTTTAGTTGCTCTCAAGCAAAAACTGTTGTAATTTTACACACCTAATGCATATTAAAGACAAATATCTATATCTAGGTTGTACATGTTGATGGTATAAAAAGTATTCTGATTATAGTGGAAACCTATGAGCTTACCGGTAGGGTGTATTCCTTCATTGCAACAGAGTGGTTTTGATTGACTGAATTTATAATTGTTTTTAGATCTTGATGAGTGCAGTGTTGGAGGCTACTGTCATATTAAGTCTCAGTGTACCAATTCTGTTGGCTCATACATATGTACCTGTTTACCTGGGTACTATGGTGATGGAAAGAACTTGTGTGGTAAGTCCAAACTTTTTTTTAGACTGAATAATTCCGTTGTCAAAAAATAGAATGGCGCCGCAAATTAAAAAAAAATTCTCTGATTTTCGGATTATTTGATTGCTGAACATACTGGATAAAGATTTAACTATATTTTACCCAATGAAATCTTATACATGTAGTTTTGTTTTATTTTTCTCTACTTAACAGAGAGAGATGGCTGCACCCCTAACCCATGCGGACTGGATGCTAAATGTCTACAGACTGGTTCTGGTGGTTTTGTGTGTGTTTGTCCTGATGGATATGATCTCATTGGTGGTAGAGACTGTGTCAGAGGTTGGTTCTCTCTTTATTATAGACAATTTAGTCATAACTAAACTCGCTGTATAAACCCCAAGCTGTAACTGATAGATAAGCAGGTACTCTCACTGATCTGTTCATTTACCGACCTCATCAGATCTTTATTCCATGTGGATATGTGAAGAGAAAACTTCTTTAACTCTTAGTCCAGCAAGTATTTTTCACGTAATATTTAAAGTATATTTATTGGCACCATCATCACACTAACAAATTATTGACTAATTTTTGCAGAACAAATAGATAAAAAACAATTATACAACCGTATAGTTTATAACTACTGACAAATAAATGTGAAAATATTTGTTTTAACTTTAATATGTTACCAGTGTTACGATGAGTTCTGGATCTAATATATTTTGTCATATTTTGGATACAGATGATGCTGACTGTAGCAAATTGGGAGATTGTGGAGAAAATGCTCACTGTGTCGTTGACGAGCGTAATGAAGTCTCTTGTGAATGTAATACTGGTTATGAAGGTGACGGTGTTGGCTGCGTTGATAAGAACGAATGTGATCTGGGTCAATCTGTTCACAAATGTGCTGTTCATGCCACCTGCTATGACTTTGACGGTGGCCACTCCTGTTCTTGTAATACAGGTTATGAAGGCAATGGACATTACTGCCAGCGTAAGTTTTTTTAATGTTAGTTTGCACTGGATGATATTTTATATAATTCTTATATTTAAAATATACTTATTACAAAATTGAATGTTAATTTTTGGAGGAAGCGGTGACTGACTGTACTCTATTTTATTCACTTTGACAGAAATCAACGAGTGTAAAGCTGGAACCCACACTTGTTCTGCATATGCCAATTGTAATGATTTGATTGGTTCTTACTTCTGCGAGTGTAAGAAAGGGTATGAAGGGGATGGAATCACTTGTTCATGTAAGTAATCTGCATTGATGAAGCAAAACCTTGTACTAGTATTGTGAAAACCTAAAAACACATTCTCAAAATGAGTATAGAAATAGTTATATTTCTTTTGATATTCCTAAAGTACTGTCTAACTGTATTTGAAAGTGTGCTGTTTTTATTGACGAAGGAAGCAAAAGTTTTAAGAATAATGTGGTTCTGAAGAAGCTGTTTTTCATTTCATATATAATCTTCTCACTGCAGTGAAACCAGGCTGTACAGCCACCAAGAATTGTGACGAGAATGCTTCCTGTCAGCTGACAGATGCTGGTTATAAATGTCGCTGTGACCCTGGTTATTTTGGAGACGGTATCACTTGTAAAGGTTAGCTCAACAACCCGGATATTTGTTATGGAATTTGTAAATTATTATATATTTGTATATGTTAATTTTCATTAATGATAAGGTTTTATCACACAATTCTCTTAAACAAATAAACATATAAAACAGTGTGAGCATCATATCACACTTACAAACTTTCCACTCTTTTTTACCCCCCTTATTGTTTTATCTTTGTTCAGCTATAATTTGCTCACTGAGATTTAAACATTAAATTAACAAAAACCAAAGCAGTGTGATGTCAAAGTTGTCAAAATTAAAAGGACTCATTTCTTGAGGAGACAGTTTGTAGTATATCAGCAGTTCTGGATTAAGATCAAGTGTTTTGAAACTAGTTATTATTAGTTAGACAGTGCATAGAAGATGAAGTAATAGTTGAATTTATCATGAAGAAATCAGGAAACCTTAACAAAAGTACATATGGAGGTAATATGTAAATGTTTTCTTTCATGTTTAACAGAGGTAAACGAGTGTGAAGATCCAGTATTGAACACGTGTAAGCCACTATATAATGTGAAGTGCGAGAATCTTGATCTTGGGCACAGGTGTGTTTGTTTGGATGGATTCCAACCCGTGTCTGGAGTAACTGATGCTTGTGAAGGTGGGTATTTGTACTTTTTATTTTTACTATTTTCTATTGCATCTCCATTTTCAGATTTTATGAGTATTTTTGTCATAAGCTAAGCTGTTTTCAAATGATGGAAAGAGAGAGCCAATTTCAGTAGGATGTACATACACCATTCAGAGGAGTGTTGTATTTATTTGTGTATATTCTCACATTTATACAAAAATAAATAAAGAAAAGCACCAACCACAATTAGCCAGAGAACGTGGATGAACTTGTCTGGTATTTAAAGTAATCAGCAACAAAAAATACAATGTTTTTGTTATTTGTAGACATGGATGAATGCAAAGACAGTGATGTGGACTGTGGAGAAAATTCCAACTGTCAGAACAATTTTGGTAGCTATGAGTGTGAATGTAAATCTGGTTATACTGGGACTGATGGACGAAACTGTCAAGGTACTTTATCCATACGTCTTCTGTTATCTCTTCTGTGTCTGGCTTTAGTAGGAATGGCACTGGTTGGTTTCTGTCTCAGCCTAGGTTTACTTTATTTTTTTTATTTATTTTTTAAGGATCTTGTCATGAAGTATTTTACAATAACAAACAGATATACGCCATATGTAGTTTTTTTTGTTAGTATTTATTCTTTTCTATTTTAAAATGTCATTATTGTTTGAGATATATTAAACTGTAATGTTCTCTTAGAAATAAGTGTAAGATAGTTTTATAAGATAGTTTCAGTTGTTTACTCCCTTGACATTTTATTTTTGTGTGTGTTGAATTATAGTTTGAGAATGAGTAATATTTGAATGATGTTGCATTTGTTGTAGATATCAACGAGTGTAAATCCCCATCTGAGAACGACTGTGATGCAAATGCCGAATGTACAAACGAGGATGGTTCCTACACTTGTACATGTAATCTTGGTTACTCTGGCGATGGACTCAGCTGTAATGGTAAGGGAGTTCATTTCAAGTTCATCAGTGTTCACAAGGGTTGTCTTTGCTTCAATGGATTTCAGAATTACTCACCTGTGTTTATTTGGGAGATATATGACAATTGTTATGCATTATTTTAACTTTTGTTTTTCATTATTAACTTTTGTTGCCATTAATGCACAAGGGACATAGTCATAGCTATGGCCCAATGCAGGTTTATATGATTTTTTATCAATTAAGTATTAATTTGTGATCTGTATCAAACTGTATTTGTACCTGATTTGAATGTTGTGATTGTCATTACAGAAATTGATGAATGTGACTTAAAATCATCTGCTTGTCCGGCTAACTCTGAGTGTGTAGATGGCCCAAATTCTTACAGCTGTGAATGTCTTAATGGCTTTACTAAGATAGATGAAAACACCTGTCAGGATATAGATGAGTGTGGTTTGCCATCAGACAAAACCTGTGATGTGAATGCTGTGTGTGATAACACAGAGGGAAGTTACACATGTTCATGTAATGAGGGTTACAGAGGAAACGGAAGGCAGTGTACAGGTAGAAATTCAGTTTGTTCTCTATATCAAGCCTTTCAAATTATTTTGTTTGTTTGGTGTCAAAGGTCACACTCCAGCATATTTAGCTTATAGGACAGACTAACGCTACTTGTGTGCAGTGTGAGACTTAGAAGGACGTTTTAAAATCACCGACCATTCCGGATAATAGTGCAGATGGCCTTATTTTGATTGGTCTGAACAGGAAGAAACTCTGGTCAATTTACATTGAGAAAAGGGGGTTGTATAACTAACAACAATACTTCATGCTCTTTATTATAAATGGTGCCAGAGCAAAGATTGGATAGTCCAATGCAAGGGGGCTTTAATTGGGAGCAGGGTACAGGCAGGGTATTGGAATATACAAGACATGGATTTTTATAAATTCCAACTTCTTTTATTTTTCAAGTGACGTTTCGAGAAAAATATTAGGGAATTGGAAGGCAGATTAACCTCTATATCAAATTAAATGATTTCAAAACACTTTCGTTTTCCTCTGTACTGTTCGCCAAGCATAGTTTCATCGATGTCCATAACAAAGTGCATGACTGCGGCAAGATCTGAATATCTGGGACCTTGGATCTGCACTATCAGTATTTTAGTCTACTTTTTATCAGACCTGTAATTGTGGACATAATGAAGTTTGTATGACTCCTTCTTCACAGAAAACAACCCATGTGATGATCCTGGTGCTTGCCACAAATTTGCTTCCTGTACTAATAACAATGGAGTGGCTGTATGTCAATGTAATCCTGGTTATACTGGAGACGGTGTCAATAGCTGTGACAGTAAGTTGTTTACACCTAGTCATCATTTCACCCATATAAATGCAGCTTATTCATATTTATATATTTTTTCCCAATTTCATAGAAAGTTTAAGAAAAGTTGTCTGTCTGTAATTGAATAAAAAAAGTATACACCAAAGTATACACCAAAGTATACAACAATTATTGAAAAAATCAACTTTCAAATATTTGCAATCTACTAATATGATTCAGCTAGACAGATTAACGTTATCTGTTAATAGTCCAACCCATACAAACTTTCAACAATTACCTTTTATACATCGTAACAGTTATCAATACATTGTCATTTCCCCGCTTAATTAAAATAAAAAAATGATTTAACAATAATATTGAACATTAACTTAAATTTTGTCAAACATGACTATATCTTGATTATGTATGGTGACATTCCACAAGAAGGCTAATGAATGATCTCAAACAGACTACTTGGTTATCGAATTGATTATTTGTTGATTAGAGCTTATGTTTAACTGTTTGTATTTATTTTTTTAGTTGTAAATGAATGTGAAGCTGGAACTGACAACTGCTTAGAAAATGCTGACTGTATCAATGAAAATCCAGGGTACAAATGTGAATGTAAATCTGGTTATTATGGGGATGGTGTCACAATCTGTAAAGGTAGGACAACTTGGTTTCACGTTTCATCAGAACAAAAACTCACAATAGGGAGTAAATAGGATAACAATTACCTCGGAACAATTTAAAGATAAATAAATTTCCTACTCGGGAATTAATTTTAACCAAATTTATCTTGTCATCAAAAACATATTACATCATATAACCCGTAATACTCGTACAGTTTGAACAAAAATTAGCAGATTATGAGTTGTTTTCCCACATTTTGGTAGTTATATGATTATGTTGGAATACACCAAAGGAGTTTTTGAAGTATTTTTAAATGAGTGTTATCTCAATACTATGTTTGAATTATCAGTAAATAGCTAAAAATAAATCTGCCATAATTAATAAAGCATATTCTGTTTATTTATTTTATTCAGATATTAACGAGTGTGATCCAAATACTGAGCTTGGTGGTTTGAACGAATGTGATGGTGACACCAGTACATGTGAAAACACTGATGGAGGTTACAACTGTCCCTGTATCCAAGGGTATCGCCAAGATGGACCGAGAAAATGCATAAGTAAGATTTTTGTGAATAAATAAATTACTGTTCTTTTCTACTTCCACTCTTGTACAACACTGGGGTTCATATAGCTGCTTCTCTACTCATTTTAGTTCAACTGGAGGGAGCTATTGTGCAAGTATGAGTTATTTTCTTCAAGACATACAATTTACAATCTTCATCCTAATTTGTAAAGTACTGTCCGTGTTTCAATATTTGTATGTGTTATATTTTTCTTTCATTCTTCTACAGTAAATACGTTTTTCTTCTTCTAGGGATTGATTTATGCGATACAGATGCCAACAATTGTCACGAGAAAGCCAGTTGTGAAGATGTAGCTAGGAGAGTTGTTTGTACTTGTAATGATGGGTTTGAAGGAGATGGACTTCAGTGTGAAGGTATTTTCATCAATGAGCAAAGTTTTCATGATAAACAAAAATGCCACTACATGAAGGACAAGACCAGGGATTATCTATTAAGCAAAACTTATTATCCCCAGTGAATGTTTTGTATGGCGTTTATTAAACCCTATGCATTTTTTTAACGGAAATAGAATAGTTGTTATTTAATTTACTTACTGAAAGAACATTTTATATACTTATTGAAATAATATGATCTTTGCCAAAAACTTTGTTATTGTACAAACAGCGCTTTGTGTATTTACTATGCTATGTTTCGTTTGATTATTAAGAGTGGTGTTTTTTTGCTTTTTTAGATATTGATGAGTGCAAACTGAAAACTGATGATTGTTCTGGCAATTCTGAATGTGTTAACAATGATGGAGGATTTAAATGTGAATGTCAAAGCCCAGGATACAAATATGTGGGAGACAAATGTGTTGGTAAGTTAATATTAGATTTATTTATAAATGCTTGTTTACATATTATTGCCCTGCAGTGGAGAGTATGCCAGTCTCTGTTGACATTTCTACTCTGGACCGTATATAGAATAATTATGACATATTCCCTCGATTAAGAGTACTGATTCATAGTGTGAAATAAGGATCCTTGTTAAAAAAAAATATATAAATATGTAAGAAAATGCTTGTTACAATAATTTAATATTGGTCACAATTTTTTAGATAAAAATACTGATTATAACCTTAACAGTCAATGTTTTTGTTGTATTTGACTTGTAGATATCAATGAGTGTGATCTGACACCAGGTATTTGTACTGCACCTGCTACATGTGCCAATAATGTTGGATCATTTAAATGTGTTTGTCCTGAAGGATTCAACTTCAATGAGGAGACTAAAACATGCAAAGGTAATTGTATGCCTCTTTTGCAAGCAATGATACACTGTATCACATTGCTTAAACACACCCAATTAAATGTGGAATTTTTAAGGAAATATTTACATTAAATATCAGTTTACCAATTTTTCTTTAAATAAGGGAAAACTTTATTTAGGTTTTAAAACACTAGTTTTATATGATTTATTATAAATTCTATAATAATAAAATTTAACGCATTTTTCACTTTGTGACCTTGTAAAACTGTACTTACACTTGATATTTTTTTATATTTAGACATAAATGAGTGTAATCAAAAGCCATGCCCAGCCACCGCTGAGTGTTTGAACAACGAAGGTGGATTTAGCTGTACTTGTCCTGAGGGATACAGACTTATTGGAAACAAGTGTGTCGGTAAGTAATATTGGAATAGGCACAGGCTTATATGAAACTAGTTTCAGTAACTTGCATTGTTAAAAGCACAGGTTTACTCGAAATAAGTGTAAGTAAGTAGCATTGAAGTTATCACTGGCTTATTTGGAAATGAGCGTGTCAGTAAGTATCATTGAAACAAACACAGGCTTTTTTAGAAGAGTGTGTCTGAAAGCAACAGGCTTATGGGAAAGCGTTTCAGCATGTAACATTGAAATGGAGTCAGACTTATTGTGTACAAAGGTTTAGACAATAATCTATACAAACATAAGATATTTACATTTATAAGAAGTGAGACAATAAGAAAGATAGAAATGTTAAAGATATTGCTTTATTGTATGCATATAAACTATGGCCTTAAACTTTGTGCACATATATTTGTTGTATGTTGTACAGCTGTAGAGGCGGGCTGGAATTACACATTATTCATCGAGCTACATTCAATTTCTGGTTTTAATATTATTTGACAGATAAAGCCAATTGCGATCTTGAGTGTGCAGAAAAGGAAGAGTGTAACAATGGTAAATGTGTCTGTAAACCCGGCTATGAGCCAAATGGAGAGGGAGCTTGCTCAGGTGATTTAACTTTTCCATTTTTAAGCATTTATACAGAAAACACTGTTACTGTAGAGTTGTAAGTCTATAAAGGCAGGTCAAATCTGACAGTACTTCAAATCATGTAAAAATTTGCAAAATGCTGAACACATCTTTACCTAATAGTTTATGTTAAAAGTGACCAAATTTGGGTTTCAAATTGCTCACAAAAGACATAATAATAAACGGTCTGTTTTTAAATACCCTTATATGTCCCGACTAACAATATGTCTGTTACCATTGCCATTTTTGATCTGACGATAACATTTGTTTTAAACAGATATCAATGAATGTGCTGATGATTCCACATGTGACCTGTCTGTGTCAACCTGTGAGAACTCTGATGGTAGCTTCGTCTGTAAATGTAAGACAGGATTCAGAGGAAACTACCCAGCCTGTGTTGGTGAGTCACTTAACTTTGGCACAAACTGAGTATATATATATATATCTCACCGGTTTAAGAAGTCTCACAATCTCAGATAAGTGCAGTTACAATGTTACAAAAAAAAAATAAAAATATTGATTTACATTTTATTATTGCACTTATAATTTCAAACTGCGTTGCCAATAGCTTTTTCTTTGTTTGATAAGAAGAAAAGTTGAGAATTATTGTGGTAAAAACATATCAAAATCTATTTCTCTTATCCTGGTGCATCCAGGTTTACTTCATGTCGTTCCTCGATACAAATGATGCTGAATGAAGCTAATTTTTTTTAGATGTTGATGAATGTTCTGAGGGCGCTAACACTTGTGATGATAATGAGGTGTGTAAGAACTCAGTTGGTGCCTATGAGTGTGAGTGTCGCTCTGGCTACATTGGCTCACCTTGTCGCCCGATTAACGAGTGTCTGAACCCTGCAGCTTGTCCATCTAACTCTGTTTGTAAGGACAAGGATGATGGCTTCAACTGTGTCTGTAATCCTGGCTTTAAGAAGAATGCTGACGGACTCTGTATTGGTAAGATATGGAAGTTTTTTGCTAATAATCAGGGCATATAATGACCTTTGTAAGCTGTAACGTTCAAGTGGGAAAAAAGCATAGTTTAATATATTTTTGAACTGTTGTAAAATGCCTTTATGTCATGGCCTATACCATTGCTGGTCAAACTTTACAGAGCCTGTAGGTTTAAGTTAAACATATAAATTCAGAGTTCAGTACTTGTTCTTACTTGTTAAGTCTGATTATGTATTTCTTATTTCTGAATCAGATTAATGCATAAAAGAAAGTTGTCATGATAATCATCCAGTTGGCAGGGTGGGAGGCTGAGAGCTTCATGTGTCCACGAGCTGTCTGAGCTTAAGGGCATCAGGAAGCCACATTCTTGTGACATTCTGTTTTGCATCTTGTGAATGTCATGCTTGTTGCTAAAGGCATAGAGGGTAACCCTCTGGGCTTGCACTTCGTCGTTGTGTGATTGAAATATAAAATTAAGTACAAAAATATTACATTATTGAAGTGGCTTATTGGAGAATTGTAAAAGGTTTCTGTTTGAGCTTATGTTGTCTGGTGTTATCTCCCCTGACAGATGTAAACGAGTGTCAGAGCAATAACCCTTGTGACACTGAGAGAGGATTCTGTGAGAACAATGAAGGAGGCTATGTGTGTAAATGTAACAGTGGCTATTTCATGAATGGGGATGTCTGCACAGGTATTATACTGATATTGTCTATACTATGCCCTAAACCAGAGTTGTGATCCCAATTGGAATATTATTGTTATTATTTCTTTAAAAGGAAAATTATTATATAAAAAAAATCATGTTACTCGCCACATTTCTTTTTTCTTTGTTTTATTGTACTTGTATCAGCAGTGCGTGGGAGTAAGCAATTATAAACTTTCCAGTTGTTGCACAGGTTAGTACTATACATGTATATCGAGTCATGTATTACGCAACAAGAAGATAAATTGTGCAACACGATTTCCCATTAACTCAGTTAAAATTTAGAATAAACAATTAAATTTGAAATGACTTATAAATTTGGTATGGTAGCAGTATTGTTTTGAATATATCTTTTTGTTTTTCAGATTTTGATGAGTGTAAATCTGATTCAAAGTGTAACGTAAATGCTGGTTGTTCCAACACAGCTGGCTCTTATGTCTGTGTCTGTAAGGTTGGATACTCAGGAAACGGAATATCATGTACAGGTAATGTATCTGCGGATAACTACATCCCGTGTATATATTTATAAAAGTAATCCTTCTCTGTTCTAATGCTGACTTTCTATAAAGTCTGGTATCCATGTCTGCGATTGTTTATTTTTACACAAGCCTATTAAACAAGCATAATGATATGTCCTCCAGATATCAAACGATGTATTATTGTCTGACGTGAAAAAAATTCAATAAATTTCTTTTTGTGCACAGTAACGTAATTTTTGTGACAAGGTTATATTTTTAAAGAATGATACATCATAAAGACACGGATAATTAAGACCAGATTATGCCATGCTTCCCCATTGGTAGTATTTATTTAAGTTTTTCAAAGACAATGATCTGAATATTGAAGTAGTCTTAAAATGGAATGAATTAATCTAGTGTTTTTCACACCTGCTCAACTCATTTGGTTGTTGCAGTGTAACTCTAACTTTTATAAGTTACTGTTCTCTTATAAATCATTTTTTTGTTTTGAATAGAGATCGACGAATGTGAACCAGAACCATGTGGTAAAAACACCATTTGTCAAGATGAGGTTGCTTCATTCAGCTGTATTTGTAAGAATGGCTATTCAAAGGTTGGAGATGAATGTAAAGGTAAGGTATTAGAAAAATAATGGTAATGTGACCTATCCTAATGACATTATAAAATACAGTTTAGATGTTTACTTAACACCTTTTGTGGTCCAACATCACTTTATAACTTCCAAATGGTGTAACAAATTATAGGTCATTTCCTTGTTTCTTTCACTCTGTTTATACTATGTGTTCATGGTCATGCCAATCAGACTTCTAGTTATTTCAGTTTGTGTCTTATATCAGAAGTTGTTAAAAACAAATAGATGTACGGGCAATTTATCAATTATAGTTACCCATATTTTGTTCCTTATATCACAGACATCAACGAATGTGCTGAACCAAACATGTGTGGAGAAAATGAGTTCTGCCGAAATAAACCTGCAACCTTTGAGTGCCTCTGTAACCCTGGATATGAGAAGAATGACCTTGGGAGGTGTATACGTAAGTGTTAAATGACCTTGTTAAACATTTTCTCTCTATCAAAAAACTACCTGATAATATTGTTGTTCTCATGACTACTTGATCGAGTTATAATTTATAATTTTTTTTCTTCTTATTCTTGCTTCAAATTACTTAGTTGGCTTTTGTAACTCTTGAATAATTGGTAATTAATTATGAATGGTGGGGTGTTTTGGCTCCTTTCCTTCTCTACAAAATGTGTGAATAAAAGTGGTAATTATGAATAACTACGGTTTTGTTCGTTGTTCTTTAGGAGTGAAACAGTGCTTTCATAGTGACTACAACTAAAAACAAACATTGTCTAAAACGCGATAAAGATTTTTTATTTACAAGCCTGTGAATTCTCTAAAATAGTCCATTGTAGAGAAATCCACCCATGCCTTTATATCTGCTAAAGCACAAAACAAGAACAAAGAATAGTTGTCACAAACTCACATCTTAACATATCAGGCTTGTGTTTTGGGTTGAAAGCTGTACAGGTTAATGATCAAAGATATGGGACTTTTTCTCAGTTAAATTCTTACTTTTGCCGTACCTTTGTATTTTAGTATGTTTAAGAGTACAATCATATGTCCCCCTCTCTTGTTCTCCACAGCAATCAACCCCTGTCTGTCTAACCCTTGTGCTCCAGCCCCAGCAGGCCGATGTGAGCCAAATGGTATTGAAGCCAAATGTAGCTGTAGTGCAGGTTATTCTGGAGAGAACTGTGAAGGTAAAAATCAACATTGGCATATGTTATTCATTGTTAAACAACACCATCAGTTAGCCTAGGCTCTCTTTATGGAAAACATCTATATCATACACATGCGATCTCTTTCTTTTGTTGGTATTAACATGATCTGCTTGGGCACAAATTTGAACAAGAAAGTAGGGAGTGATTAATGAAGAGTTGGAATGGTTTCATCCTGTGTGTCTGCAGATCGTACCTCCTCCGCAACTTTGACTTTCATCAATGACCTTGTCAACTTGGTTGTGTGGAGAGTTCCTGGATACTGTGCAGTTGTAATTTATGTAAAACTGTTGTAACGTTCTATTTAATTGCATTGCTACTGTTTGTCAAGTCTACCATTTGTAGAGTCCAAATGAAGAGTGGCCATAACCACAGAGACTCCGCTTCAAAAGAAAGCTTTGTGGGTACAAGTGGATGTTGCACATTCACATTCCATATAACAGCAAATTTATCAGACCAAGCATGGGACATTGGCCATTTTTCTTGTGGCTGTACAATAAATTATAAATGTAAAGGAGAGCTCTCTATGTACTAAATTAATATATCTAAATTAATTTGAGTCCATGTTGCGTTTTTTATCTTTAGATATAGATGAATGTAAAGGAAGTAGACTGTGTTCAGGGGGCAGCTGTGTGAATGTTCCTGGTACATTCTACTGCGAATGTCCAAAGGGATTTGAACTTGATAATTTTGTCTGCGAAGGTATGTCTTTTTTCTTGAAAAATTTTGGACAAATCATATATCTGAATTATGTTGAAAATCTACAATATTAATGACATGATATTTATAAACAATTAGTTTTTCTAAAGTTGCCAGTTTGGTGCTTATTAATTGGAAGTCTTTCTATTGTCTTTCTTGATTTCCCAGTTAATTGCAATCTAAGAGCTATACATATTGCATCTGATGTGAAGTGAAATTGCGCTAAATGAAGGTTTTGATAGACATATTTTATTGAAAAGGAACATTCTGCTTCATATCATAGGGTTATGAACCTGAAGTTTGTTTTTATATCAGTGTCTTTTATGAGACTCTAATGGGTACAACATGCCCTTACCATAATTAGTTTTAACTCTAAAAATCTTTAAATTTTGCTTTATTTTGCTTTAATAGATATCAACGAGTGCACGGCACCAGAAGGCTCTTCCTATGCAGCTGACTGTGGTCCTCGTGAATACTGTGTGAATGAAGCTGGCTCCTATAGCTGTCAGTGTAAACAGGGTTATGTAAAACGAGACACAGGATGTGAGGATGTAAATGAATGTGATGATAACAGATGTGATGCTAATGCCGACTGTTTCAATGTTCTTGGGTCATTCCGGTGTGATTGCCGCAATGGTTTTACTGGAACTGGATTGAGCTGTACAGGTATGGTGTACTCATTTTCTTATTAGAGGAGAAGTCACATTATCAAAGTCCCATTGGGTTATAACAGAGTCAAGATTTGTGTTCATCTCTGTCAGATGTTAAAATGGATTAACTGAGAGTTTCAAACTGTTATCTCAAAATATGCCACTTAATCTAATGTGCATACATTTTAAATTTTCTAATACTTATAAGTGAAATGAAATTGATACAAGATTTAGAAGAAAGACCGAGAATATAAATTGAGTTAAGCTCATTAATTGTGTGATTCTAGATGCAAATGAGTGTGAGTTGTACCCCGGAGTCTGTGGACCAATGGAAGGCTCTATTTGTGCAGACACTGCTGGAAGTTATCGGTGCAGCTGTCTGCAAGGTTACAAGCTCGTAAACAACAAATGTCAAGGTAAGGATTTGAGTAAAACTTTGATGTTGATGGGTATTTCTCTTAACATCATGTTTCATGGGTAAATCTAAATTGTTCTGTGGTCAATTTGTTATTCAGTTAAATAGTCATCGCTAGGGAAATCCAAATATGATCTGTCTGTGAAATAACATGAAATAGATGTAACAGCTGACGAATTTGTTTGTTTATAAGATTTGTGTTTTTTGTCAAACTGAAGGGTAATTCTCTTTTATGAAGACTTTGCGTAGCTGATATTAATAGAAATCTATGAGGGCCCTTTGGAAAAAGAAAAAATAACGCTAGAAAATTTTGTTATACACCTTGTGTCAACATTTGAACCTGGGCACAGCCCTAAAAAGTGGATGTAAGTCACAGTTAATAATATAATTAAGCAATCTGTAGATATAGTAATATTTGGGATAAACACTCTATAAATTTTTCAGATATTGACGACTGTCTGGTTGCTGGAGTGTGTGGCAAAAGGGGAAAGTGTGGAAACATTGACGGAGGCTACATCTGTTCCTGTCCCGAGGGCTTCATTTTTGTGAATGGAGACTGTCAAAGTAAGTCATCCCAAAGTTTCAACTGATTGATTTGTTTTTGGCTTATTATTATAATAAATGCTGCATCATTAAATTGTGTTTCATTTACCGAGGGAAGTATTTATTAAAGATATAAATCCACCCCATCTGAAAACCAAGATCGGATAAGAATTTGTGTCTTTTTTCTCCTGAGGGCAACAAACTTAATTTTAGAAATATTTGAGAATTATCATGTTTGATTCTCTGTTTTCAGACATTGATGAATGTGTAAACAGTGTTGCTACATGCAATCCAAATGCTGACTGTGTTGACCTGATAGGATCATATGAATGTAAATGTAAAGAGGGTTACCGTGGAGATGGAAAAACATGTACAAGTAAGTTGGAAGTTTCACTCATACCCTTTTTTTTTTTTTTTTTTTTTTTTTTTTTTTTTTTTTTTTAAA
>JAVFBZ010175366.1:0-15953 GCA_032466195.1 Katharina tunicata | reverse complement strand
AGTAAACATGTAATTTGAAATCACAAACTAAGGTATTTAAAGTCCACATTTTAATTAATTTTGTCTTCGTTTAAATGCAACGGGTTTAAATAAAAATGTGGTAAATGATTTTACGGTGACGTCAGGCAAAATAATTTCGAATCCCGTATATATATATATAGGCCTACCATGAACAACCGGCCCACGGTAATATGCCGAGCAAATTAGTGAAATAAAGTATGATATGTAACAAAATATAATCGGTTACTTCTATATATAATTGCTGTTTAATCAAGTGAAGCAAAAACAGTTGCTGTCTCGCGTTTTTCGTCCGTGGCTGGCAATCACTTTTAGCAATGCCGACAGCAGTTCCCGATCAACTTTGCATTTTTTCGAGCCGTGTTTGTGAGTAAACATCGACATTTGTTTTGTCTCTTGCAGTTTTATGTCATTATTTATCATGTATATCAGTATATACGTAAATATCGAAGGATACTTATATGCTAGTAATGAAGGATATTTCAAGTTAGTATATGATAGTAATAAAGGATTTTCAAATGTTAGTACTGGAAGATATTCAGATGATAGAAATGGGTAATTTTAACATGCTAGTGATGAAAAATATTTATATATTAGTAAGGATGATATTTATATGTAAGTATAACTAAGTTATGAAGGACATTTATATGTCAGTAATGAAGTATGTATATGCTAGTAATACAATAAATCCTGAAGCAAAGAAATTAAGGATATTATTGGTGTTAGAAAAAAGCAAGAGAAGAATATGAAAGGAAATATAGGAAAGTACATATTTGTTTTCACAAATGAAATATTTCCATCCAACAAACACAGTATATTCATGTGTTGGCAAAGAAGTTATTTCATGTCAGAGGTACTTTCGGGTATAGATGTGAAATTAAATGATCCTAAAAACAAACAATCTACCTAACGTTTTAGATATCAATGATATCACAATGTTGGAAATATAGAACGTTTTTCTTTACGAAGAACGTTATTGTTCTTTACGAAGAACGTTATTGTTCTTTACGAAGAACTATTTGGCATTAACTGTATTGGAAGTAACTATGTCAAATTAAATTGACCTACTCACCACGCCTTCAAAGATATGAGTCTGCAAAAGGGAGATAAGCTTATCCTTGCCCTGTAAATAAAAATAGAAATCTTTAGCCAATATTTAACTAATCGAATGTGTTTCTGCTGTGCTGTCACTATTAAGATAATTTCTTGCTCAATTTATGTATCAACCACTACCATTCAATGCCATCTTGTCATTATTATTTATTATTGCATGTAGAATTGTTTACCTTTCTGTGTTAGAATGGGGTTTTATGCCACACCTAAAGTGAAAGAAAACAGGAGAACAAAGTCGTACTCAAGCTATAGACCTTAGCAAGATGTTAATAAAACTGCCGTTTGTTTGTAGAATTCGTCGTTTTCCACTGAAAGACACTTGAATTGAAATACCAAGTTAAAATGTACGGTGGACTTTTTACGCTACAATTCTTGAAGTGATCATTTCACCAGAGTAACTGTATATTATTGTGTAGTGCGTTGTTTTTAGCTTCATTCTGTTCAATTGTATGGTATCTCTTTCACTGGTGTTAAATTCTGATTAATTTTTAATCATTATTAATATATTATAATTTGGGAATAATTGCTTTTATTATCCCCAAAAAATAACATGGCATAGAAAGTCCACCATACATTTTACCTTGGAATTTCAATTCAAGTGTCTTTGAGTGGAAAACTAAGAATTCTACAGTTTTATTAACACCTTCGTATATGGTCTATTATTTGAACATGCCTGTTTTTAAAATTGTTTTCTTCCCCTTTAGGGTTATTTCACTCACATAACCTGACTCCTTGGGAGTAAGATGGGTGTAGGAACCAGGCAGATCCAATGACAATTGTAACAAACAAAGACGATACAAGACAATCACCAAACACAATCCCCCTGAGCACAGAGGGTATCCGGGCACAGGAAGCTCCGGCTATTTACCTTGGGAGACTGCAGATAGTCTAAGGTGCCTTCAGGTAAGGAACTCAGTGCCCCATTACTTGGAGTGAAAATCGTCAGGTTCTGAGATGTTAACCAACTTTCTATTCTAGCAGCCTATAAAGAAAGGAAATTATTTAATTCTATTATAACTAAAATGTTAGTTCAATGCCAGAATTTCTTGTACTGATACTTCCCGCTGCTACATTTTGAATAACAGTGTGCCAAATGTCCCATTATGAGACTGTCTTAAGGCTTGTTACGCCACAAAACGGTAACCTCATTTGGCGTCACAAATGATCATCCAGAAATAAAATATACGTTCACGTAATTTTAAAAAATTACGGTATAACATTGATACTTTTTCTTTTAATGCTTTGTACTTCCATCTTTTATTGGTTAAATTTTTTCACAGTAAGTATTCTATGTGAAAGCCTTTCGGGAAACCATTTTTTTTTGTAAACTACCAGAGATGTATATATTTTTATCCGTTTCGCCCACAGAAAAAAAAGATATATATATGGGATGATGTATCCATTTTAATTCCTCTGTGCCAGTGTACTTACTGCTTAATGCTACTACAAACTGAATTTGTTTAACCAGCGTTAAGAAGCTGGGAACGTAACAAAACATACATGTAATTTTGACGAATTTTCAACTCTTGGCAATATTGATAGGCTTGAAGTAGAAGCTTATCAACAAACCCAGAAGTTGAAAATCCAGCAAAGTTATGTTTTATTACTACAGATTGAGTTTTTATATAGAAAATGGGAGCTTTATCGACTAATCACTGAAGCAAAAAAAAACAAAAAAAAAAAAACATAAATATATGTCTGAGGCATATTAGATTAATAATCTTTGTTGACATGACTGGAGACTGCGAATTGAACCACACAGGAATTGAAGTCATCAAGTAAAGATGGAGAACAGTGGCAGGCTATTGTTAAATTACATTGAACTCACCCTAATTAGACCAACAAATCTGTTATGACGGCCTTCAGAATTAATGAGGTCAAACAAATTTTTCTGAAAAAGGAAAATAAAATTGATGAATGAAGTTAATCGTGGAAAAAGCAAAGAAACTTAACACAACTTAACATCAATCTAATAAAACGTCTTACTCAAATGTTTTTCACTTGAATGAAAACTAGATGAAACATCTTGCCATCTCTGTAGCTATTCAAATTCTGTCATAAAAAAATTCATCCCATAAACTTTCATTTATATGCAGGCATGTTAACTTGGTCTTCACTATCTGTGTAGGAATATAGCTCTTTCATTATAAAATGTAGGTTGATTGATCGGCTTTCTGATGCTTCTAAGCTCAGATAGCACCAGGGCACAGGAGGCTCCCCCCTAACGACCTGCTAATTAACTGTTTCGTTTGTTTGTTTGATTGGTGTTTAACGTTGTACTCAAGAGTATTTCACCTATATGAAGACTTTGCCTTGCTGGTGTATGGTGGAAAACTAGAAAGAAACCTCCTAAAAACCACCCTGTGAACTCAGCAGCCACCGGAAAACTTCCCTTTTATACATACGGTTGCTTATTAAATGTAGTAGACTCACCCCTGTTTGTTTGAGAGCCGTTCATGCAATTCTCAGGTTTGTTTGTTTGTTGATTAATGCTTAATGTCGTACTCAAAGGTATTTCATTTATATGACGACGGATTCTCCACTTCTTAATCTGCCCTACTCAATACGGCGGAAAAGTGTGAGGAAACATCGTAAAAACCGCCCCCACTATTGCCGAAGTCACCTCGTGTGACTCCCTCATATACCCTATGTCCACTGGGAGACTCGAACCCATGCGGTACATCGAAGGAGGATCTGCAGTCAGACGCCCTAACCACTGACGGTGAAAGAAACGGCGAAAGAAACCACCTTTAACAACGCTGGCAACATGCAAGACAGAACACAAAATGTACGCAGCATTAACAAAACAGGACATCTATGGACATAGCAGTGGAAGTTTCGAGGTTCAGGTGTGAAAAATATTAAATCTGCATTTGTTTTACCTGGTCCAATAACTTCACATTTAAAATATTAGCAATAAAGGTCTTAGCCTTCAAGATCTGTGAAGGAATATAACGGTTTATTTATAAATGAATGTGATTCCTCAAAGCCTTACATAAATACACACGACGACTCCAAGAAGCAAATACCTTCTGTATGTATTCCCTACTTGTATGTGACTCAAATAAATATTTCGTAAATGACTCACCGATGTATTTCCCATTTGATCCGGCTGACTTGTAAGAAGAGAATTAACAATGTGTATCACGCCATTAGAGGCAACCAAATCAGACCGTAATATCTTCGTCTTATCACGTCTCCCATGGAGCTTAAATCGAAAACTGTTTCCCTAGTGGTAACAAAAATTATTTAAAATATAAGTTTATAATACAAACCAGAGAACAAACAATATAATTGTAAAGATTTTTCAATAAGACCTGATCCGGATGAAATGATCATGACAATTTCTATTTGATTTGTCACCACACCGTTTCCGTCTGTCAGGACAGTCGAAAAGGTACATCAATATATCTGTGCCCCACACCTGAAGAGAAGTTTGACACAAATACACGTATCTGAATATTTGTTTTTATGAGACAGATTGATTGGGGTTTTACTTACTACTTTATTTTTTATTCAGATACGCGACAAAATTTCCAATATAGACATACCCTAGCTTGTAATTCTGCCGAACTGCCTTGTAGAGTGTAGAAGATTGTGTCATTAGTCAGGTCGTTCATTGTTAACTGGCCAACTATCAAATGTTGGTAAATAATCTGACGAATTCGATCCTCATCTTTCATCAGAGCAGTCAGCTAAAAAAGAAGAGAGAATAAATAATTCAGGTCTGAAGAATATTAAACATGTAATATTAAGTTTTTTTGACTATTTCTTTCTTTATTTATTTGTTTGGTGTTTAACATCGTACGCAAGAGTATTTCACTTTTATGACGATTTTGCGCTGCTGGTGTATTGTGGAATACTAAGAGAAAATCTAGTAAAAAAACACGTTGCGAACCCTGCATCCACTGGAAAGCTTCCTTCATATACCTTAGGTCCACAAGCGGAAATCAAACCTATTCCGAGTTCAAAGTGTTTAATATTCTGCTGAAGCGTATGTCACCTCTATGATTGATTGGCGTCAACTATTTCACTTATATGACGGCAGTGTATTCCAAAAGAAGACGGCGACTCTAACACAACCAAAATGACAAGTCACTTAGGTGTTATCACTGTTGGAAAGATAATGTTCCTCCAGTGCTAAGCATGACAGCTTGAATATAATCTGGAAACATATTGCCCATAGCCAGAGGGCATCACCTCTATGAAGACTTAACACTGTGAGAGTTGGGTGGTAATCTGGGAGATACCGCTAAAAACTTCCCCATTAATACTTAATGTCTGCAAAAATGATCTAACATGTAACTTGTAAGAGTAATGTTCGACAGCAATTTATATTATTAGTCATCATTTGATTGTTGCTCGCTTGAGGGTCTCAAG
Organism: Katharina tunicata; assembly: GCA_032466195.1. NCBI lineage: Eukaryota > Metazoa > Mollusca > Polyplacophora > Chitonida > Mopaliidae > Katharina > Katharina tunicata. Next base: position 10,442 of record JAVFBZ010175366.1, on the reverse strand, counting down.
GTCATTTGAGTTGTCAGTGGGTTTGGAAAAAACAAACTTGACAGCATTGAAACTGCTGGGGATGCTGTCGGGGGGTCCAGCATGTGCTCTTAACTGGGCCATGAGGCAGCCGGATGAAGGAAGGAACGTTTGTTCACTTTGATGCGGGTATTCGCTGAACTTAGGTTCATTTATTCATACCCCATTCGGCCGTCCAATGTGTGAAGATCACTACACTTGACGCATTGGCACCAAATAAAAAAACACAGGACTAGAACTCCTTGACAATAACGCAAAAAAATACACAGAGCTGTATTTCTGAGAAAAAAAAAACCTACCTCTGTATTTCTGAGAAAAAAACCCTATTGCTGTATTTCTGAGAAAAGAACCTACCGCTGTTTTCTGGGATAAAAAAACAACTAACACTGTATTTCTGAAAAAAAACCACTACTGCTGTATTTCTGACAATAAACAAAAAACCCTATTGCTGTATTTGTGAGAAAAAACTCTATTGCTGTATTTCTGAGAAAAAAAATACTGCTGTATTTCTGATAAAAAAACCTGGAGATGTATTTCTGAGAAAAAAGTACTACCTCTGTATTTCTGAGATAAAAACACCTACCACAGTATTTGTGAGAAAAAAAAACGTACCGCTGTATTTTTGAGAAAAGAACCTACCGCTGTATTTCTGAGAGAAAAAAAAAACAACTGCTGTATTTCTGGAAAAAAAAAACAAAAAAAACATACCACTGTATTTCTGTGACAAAAACTCTACTGCCATGGCCCCTGTATTGCTGAGAAAAAAACTTTGACCGCTGTATTTCTGAGAAGTTAACTTACCGCTGTATTTCTGAGAAGTAAACTTACCGCTGTATTTCTAAGAATGTTTTTGAATCCTCTGTCCACAGGAACAAACAGCGTGAATGGTCCATGACTGGAGAGGATGTCACTAAACATGTTCTTAAGCACCATGATTACAGTATGTAAGGAATCACTGATCAACGGATCACTGTAGTTCCGGTTTATCTCATCCAGTTGCTAAGAAACACATAAACATAAGACAAATTATTGTTGAATAAATATAGTAGGAAGAGTTTGGTTTCGAATGCCTTTCAAGAATTTTTAGAATACGGAGCATAAAAAATATCCCCCCTCCCCTCTTTCTAGATAAATGTTTGATTTTTGGATTGGGGTTTAACTTCGTACTTATTTCACTCTTTTCATGGCACCCCATAAACAAACCATGTTCTCATTGCCCTCAAGCACGAAAATAATCTTGGTCAATTCTCATAAGTTATTTGTCAGGCATTTTTCTCATAATTAATATATTTTGCTTAAACTCATAAACCACACCAGTTTGGCCAAAATGGCCAAACTATAAGAACTAATGGAGACACGGCAGCATAGCTCTTCTTATAGTTATAACGATTAAATTTAAATTTCTGGTAAGTGCCATAACGTACCTGTAAAATGGTTCCATAGCAAACTTTTCCATCCCCGACATAATCAGGTGGGCATAAACACCTGACAATGGGGAAAAAAGTAAACAATAACAAAATCTGCATGATGTCTTACTCAGAAAAATCAATTTTAGTTGTTTCACTGGCATTTATACTAATGTATGTTACTTTACTTTTTGGCTGCATTGATGGTGTTTGGTGAGAAGTCTGGAAGAAAATTTGCTAAAAAGAAAAAAAAAAACAGCAATTTCTGCAGACACTGGAAACTTCCCTTATATATGATGGCAGACAGACTCGACCTTATAACAAGGCTTCAGTTTTATAAACAGAGAAACGCATATGACAGTTCTAAACCAAGCGCAACCAATTGAGCCTCAGCACAGCCCTTCTGGGCATAGAATGATTGATTGGTTAGTGTTTAACGCCGTGCTCAAGGGTATTCACTTAAATGATGGCACTGTATTCCAACAGTAGACAGAGACTCTTAACACAACCACTGTAGTGTTTTTGCTGTTGGAAAGGTAACGTTCCTCCAGTGCTTAGTATGATCTGGGCAAAGTAATATGACATTGCATACCGATACTAAAGCAAGAACTAGTTTCATATGGATAACAACTTCTTTATTCTTTGGGCACAAACGTTATCAATATGAAGCTAGTTCTTGCTTATCATTCCCAACTCCTAAATGCCGCTCAGAGTTTATACTGATACTTTTCACTAATCTAATCCTCATTAAGTCAGCAGCAATTCCAATAAATATGTGCGATAAAATTAAGTCAAGTTTCATGTATAAAGTCAAAGTCTAATCATTGTATTATATTTTGTAAGCATGGCTTCAAATCTTAAATTTGTCAAAAAATCTGCTCATTTTGCCAATAAAGTCATATTTAATCAAAAATTTTAGTTTTAGAAAAATAAGACATTATTTTATATAGGCAAAAAAACTCTCTAGGGACTTACTCAACTTGACCTGGTTGTAGTGTTTTGCATGAAGCCTTTTTGTGACAGAGGTTAACGCCACGAATACACTCGTCAATCATTGAACAACCATAATCTGGCTGATAATCTTCATAGCCAGAGAAACACTCACAATTGTGCTGAAAATAAGATGCAACATTTTGTTTCTCTACATTCATACAAAAAAAATATATGTAGATTGTGGCTAACAGGTGATTAGGGCGGTATAGCTACTTTTAATCAGTGCACCATGACTTTACAATATCTAGTCGAAAGTGTAAGGTTGACAACTTATGAAGTTTGACATGTTTAACTTAGTGGAAACAGCAATACATGTCAGAGAGGCCCAGTCTGTGGTCAATAGAGCAAGGTCTTTGCAGGCAAATGTTGCACACGGCAGCATTGTCAAGACAAGGGCGGGTTAAAATTCTCCCTCTGCAAGTCTTCAAGGTTTTATCTTCGTTTATAAAACATATATTTATCCCAGGATCACATTTATTCCTCACTACAAGCCAAAAAGTGCATAAAAAGTACACGATACGTAGGACAACGATGGAGTAGATTTGAGGATTGGGTTAACCTGACTTTATATAATGAATACTCCGCTTTACAAAAACTTTTGAAAACTAAAGTAAAATTTTTTCCAATCATTATTAAAACAGACTTTCCATCCCTAGTACACGTTGTCAATAGTATTCTATTCTTTTAAATATAAATTGACAGGTGTCTAACACAGTGCTCAAGGGTATTTCCCTTATAGGAGAGTGCATTGCATTACACAGACTGGAGACATCAGCGATCTCCACTTCCACTTTTGTCACATATTTAAGGGCCACAAGTACTGGGAATTCTCTTGTGGTGGTTTGCTGGTGATGCCAGTTTTATTCTGAAAAGTTTGTTTCACTAGTATGATGGGATGCCGGCTAAGGGCTTAGGAAGGAAGGATTTATTGATTTATTTGATTAGAGTTCAACGTCATAATAAAGATTAGTTCACCAATGTGACCTTGCGTTGCCAGTGTATGGTGAAGAAACTATGTAAAAAACACCCCACGAAATCCGCAGCCACTAATTGCTAATAGAGAGGGATTCTAGGCTGTGCCTTACCTTTCGAGGACCCAAGGAGACACAAAATGAAGAGTTGGTGACACAGCCACCATCATTCTCAAGACAGTTGTTGATAGGCAGACAGTAATGGCCGTCACCACGGTAGTCACTCTTACATGTGCACTGATATAGGTTAGGTCCTGTTGCTTCACACAGTCCTGCTTCGTCACAGGGTGAAGACAGACAGGCATCGATAGCTACAAATCACAGGATGAAATCAACAATTAACATAAGTGTTTTAAAGCCCCTTTATTTTCACGAAATTCCTTCAATTCAAAGGTTGAAATAAAAAAAAAGCAGAAATTAGGTCACAAAATTAGGAAATTATAAAAAAATTACGGGAACAATAACAATGATTACAACATTAATTGTGACTTAATCAATATCTATATTCATATTCATAAAATTTTAGCTATGGTCTGGACTGGTTAAGTCCGATGACAGACACCTTGCATAATTGATAGTGTTGGGCGATATTACCAGTATACCGTGATACGGGTGCCGATTAAATCCCCAAGAAGAATTTATCCTGCTAAAGGCATTTTAACAGCAGATGGACTACAAAAGGCGACATCTTTGTTTACTCGTTAGTGATCAATCACTTCATCAAAGGTAAAATGCTTGGCTACAGGAGACAGCATTTTTGTTCGGTAGCGGTGCTGTTCATTTCAAGGGGAGGTAACTTTAGGTGACTGAATACTGATTGTTTTGTTCAAATACTGTATGATGGTGCTGTTCATTTCAAGAGGAGGTAACTTAAGGTGACTGAATACTGATTGCTTTGTTCAAATACTGTGTCATATTACGTGGGCATGAACAAATCAAAACGCAGGATGCGGGATAAAAGTATATCTAAAAGCCGTGACTTTCTAGTTTGGAGTTTTTCTTATTTAATGTTACATTTTTTGCCCTAACTTAAATACTCTGAAGTCCTCGAATGTATTGCGCACATCATCTCGAACATGATACAATCATCGCCATTTTTGCCAAAACTTTTTTACAGGCACTGGGTAAAACTGTCAATATAGACAGAATCCAGATTCCATAGTTTCCATTTGTTTTACGTTCAGAAAGTAAATTACTCCTTAACTAAACGGTTCATTCAAAGCCAAACGAAATTCGCTACGTTCATTATGAATATGGCTGTAAATAAGTTTCCCGCGAACAAAATGTAAGATTTTTTGGCATATTCGTACACCTATCATGGCCAAGCTAATTGGTGAAAGTGAAATAACAAGAAATCACACGAGGTTGTGCTCACCTCACAGGGAATAATTTGTACACCATACAGTAGGCTATTGCAAAAAGTAGGTCTACTAAATAAAGATGTTTAAAGAGCATAAAAACCTCAGTTACCGATTGGTTGAACATTAGCCAGCACTTTGACATGAAGAATATTCAGACCTTGAGTTTGAAGTGACATGACCATGCAACATTTAATATTGATTGGCGTTTCAAGTCGTGCTTATGGTTAATTCACTCATAAGGCAACGTGCCTGCCATATCGGTTAAGAAAAGCACCATCGGCAACAAAGTAGAAACAACAAAATCATTTACTGGACAAAACCAGAACATCTGAACAAATCGGTCTCCAGTGCCCCTTAGCACTAAGAGCACTGACCAGGACAGAGGACACGACCACCCGACCACCCACTGTGACATTTAAAGTCACATTCGCACCCAAATATTCTGAATTTTCACAGAATCACAAGAGTTATATATATTTTCATCAAAAAGTAAAAGTCAGAGGCATTCTGTTAATTCTACCCCCAGATTTGAAGGTAAAGGTAGCTTAAAAGCCTGGTAAAAGTAAAAAAATCTGTCAGAATTTTTAATTGGAAATGTGTCAATCTGCTGTTACATCTCAGATATACTTTGATGTGCCGTCGTTACTCCGTGTTAGCCACACCCCTTACAAGGTTAAAAATGTTGGCCCGTTACAAACAAGGTCATTCACAGCGGCTAGATCAAAGTAATTGTGAGCAAATATGACAAGCCCTCTTTCCGCTAAATTTGAATAACAGCTAGATTTCTCCGGGAAGGTACAAGCTTTGTACCCAATGAATAATTTTTATCTTAACGCGACTGTTTTAATTTTTGAACAAACATCAAATCTTGTAAACATCAACTGAAGGCAAACGGAATTAGTTGAAAACTCCTAATTTTGGGTGCGTATGTGACTTTAAGCCAATGAGTGATCATAAACTAGGAAATAATTCTCCAGTCATATTATAATAATTAAATTTATATCATGGTGAGAAAACTTTCACTTACGGTCACAATACACTGTATCTGTCTTTTCAAAGCCATCATCACAAATGCAAGAGGTGTTATCTCCCTTTTCCACGCAGAAAGAATTCTCCATACATGTCTTATTTTCACATCCTATGATCTCTGCAGAAAAAACCCAAAAGCAATTTATTTTTAAATCAACACAAACTTCTGAGCTTATCTATGAAAGAAACGTTTGCTCATTCATTAAAAATTATATTCTGGTAAAAGTTTTATTTTAAAAAAATTCTTAATACATGTGCCTTTTTACAAAATACTATGATAGTAATGCTAAAATTTCGTTAGATTACATCCTGCCTTTCTCATACGCACGCAGCCCTGCCTACCCTAGAAGGAAATTTTGTGTAAGAAATTATTTTTTTAACATTATGTGTATTCAGATCCTTTCTGTGTATTTTCTTGAAAAAAAAAAAAAAAAAAAAAGAATCGTCTAAAAGGATTTTCTGCATGTAATTTTAACTGCAGTGCATATTTTACTTTCTACTTTTGCATATGATTGCACAAATTTGGCTTATTTGTGTATTCAAGTTCTGAGTACAAAATATGTAAAAAAACACAGGGAAGGAATGCGCCTATTTTTTTCTTTTTTATTCAGGAGTCAGTGGGCAGGTCTAAGGATGAAGATTTATTGATATGATAATGTATGTGTTGAGTATTATACTTGAGCTAGGTTATTTCACTTTTACAAAGAAGACTTCAAATTGCAGGCATATGGTTTGCTTGATTGATGTTTAATGTCGTACTCAAGAGTATTTCATCTATATGATGACTTACTAATTTGCTGTGCCGGTGTATGGTGGAAAACTGAGAAGAAACCTTGTAAAAACCACACCGCGAACTCCACAGCCACCGAAAAACTTCTTTTATATATATTAGGTCCACAGGAGTATCGAACCTATTCCGGGTAGAGTGAAGGGGGCTCCATAGTCCAACGCTCAACCACGGAGCCACGGCGCAGCTATCCTAGGATATGGTAAAAAACCCAGGAAGAAACTTTGTAAAAATCTAACTGGGTATCTTCGCAGCCAAAACAGAAAACTTCCACGGAACAACTATGATTGGCAAAAAGACTCCAACTAATACCAAAAATCAAACGTTGACCCAATTGTATCAACAATCATAAAATATACTTTTTTTTTTCCCCCCAAGGTATATCATTTGATGAAAATGCTGATTATCTTATACTGAAGGTCACCTTGGTCACATAGCCGGCCCTTGAATCCTGGGTAACAGGCACATGACCCGTCTCCGTCCGGTCCGTTATTACAGGTCCCATTAACACACCGACACTCTGTGGAAAACAAAACCACCATATCATGTATCTTATAAAAAGTCCAAGCATTCATAATATAACATTGGATAAAATCTAATCTATATTAGATTTAATACTCACTAAACATGTACCTCCTTCATTTGGTACCTAGCTTAAAATGACCGTGACAGTAGATTTAGTAAAGTATACATAATTGCATGTTTATTTGACACCTGTCACTTCTCTGAAAGACCAGGATCATTGATGAAGTTAAACCAGTGCAGTAGGCCCATAGTGTTAGCCAGAAATCAAAAACAGGGTGTCTCAAATCACTATTTTTAAAGAAATAGGGTGTCTCAAGTGACATTTTTCCTATCTTTCCCATGTTAAATTTGACTGAATAAGGGTGCTTCAAAGACAACGAGACACCCTTCTGGCTAACACTATGAATGGGCCTACATCCAAGGGAGATAAGCAGGTTAATGCTTTACTAACCTGAAGTACAGTTCTGCCCGTACATCCTCTGGTTGGAGCACAGCTCACAGGCGGTCCCGTTATACTCAGACTGAAAGCGAAACAAGGAAGGTCAAATAATTGTGTTTGTTTAATTATGCTTCACCGCCATTCTTAATGTTATTCTTTCGTATTTAGGGCATTCCAGCCAATGGGATCGTCGTCCCTGGCAACAAACAAAGACAATATAGGACAATCACAGGACTCCACCACAAATCAGCTTCCTGATGCCCAGAAAACACTGTAATAACGTAAACAGTTATAAATTGTGGTACAGACGATAGATAACTTATTAACATACTGGTAACAACTACTTAAGTTTCAAATCTGATTACAAAGGTTGTTACCCTCATTGTGTGGATGGATTTAATGATTTGAAACTGAAACAGTGAAACAAATTCAATACCGTAATTACACATTTACCCTAAATCCTCAACAAACTTACATTTTCCGGTAGCTTCAAGTCGTGGTCTGAACTTCAGAAAAATTTCAAGATTGTAATTTCTACCCTTTTTGGCCTTTGCATAAAATGTAATTTGTTAAGTGGCAAAGTGGTCGAATTTATTAAGGATTTATGGTAATTCAATTTAAAGCTTCCATTTGTTTTATTCTGAGTTGCTATAGTTACCAAACATAAACATATTCCAGTTCCTTCATATCCATCATCGCAGATTCCTTTTCCAAAGCAAGGATTGTTAGCACCACCAAAACACTCTGAAAAGATAGAACACTATTCTGTAAACAAAGTTATTACTATAAAGTGGTCACAATGAAATATTTTTGTGTCGTTTAGAAAGTGGCCGTAAAAAGAATTTTTGTTTTTTGGACAACACTCTGATACTGAACAGATTCTAGTTCAGAAATTATTTTTTGCAGGCTGAGACCCTTGCGGGAATCGAACACACGGCCCTCAGTCAGGCAGGGCAGATGGCTGAGTGGTTAAGGTGGCCGGCATTTACTGCTGGCTACTCGGTGCCTGACTCTGAGGGTCATGGGTTCGATTCCCGCAAGGGTCTCAGTCTGCAAAAAAAAAAAAAAAATTTTGAACTAGAATCTGTTCAGTATCAGAAAGTGTTTTCCCAAAAAACAAAAATTCTACTTTAAAGTGGTTGATTCTTTGACTGAGGTTTTACGCCATACTTAAGGTTATTCCACTCATACATGTATGACGGCGTGCCAGCTTAATCGGTGAAGGAAATCACCCTTAACAACGATGACAACAAAGAGACACCACGATATCTTTACGGCAGGACAAAAAAATCCCGGACTCCACAACAAATCAGTCGGCTTCCTAATGCCCCTTAGCTCAGAGCGTCAGGGCACAGGAGGCTCCCACCCAACCACCAGCACTTTTAAAGTGAAAACTGAAACTGGCAGTTGCACTCTTTTATAGGCAAGTCTGAACATAGTGTTAGCCAGAAATCAAAAACAGGGTGTCTCAAATCCCTTTTTTTTTAAGAAACAGGGTGTCTCATTTGACATTTTTCCTCTCTCTCCCATGTTAAATTTGACTGAAATAGGGTGTCTCAAAGACACCGAGACACCCCTCTGGCTAACACTATGAGTCTGAAAGTAGGAATATTAGAAGAAAACCAAATACACAAACTTGTATGAACATTTAAATAAGTTTCTGTCTCATAATATTGTTTTGGCTTTACATGCTTCTCTTGAACACAATGGTGCATCAGTTAGTAAGCATTGTGGAACTACACGTACACAACATCATTTTTGTTAATTTGTCATGAAAATTTTCCAGGATATGATGATGTTAATATTAGAATATTAAACTTTATGAAAGATATAGACAGACAAGACACTAATCTTTAATTAAAGAATAAACACCGGACATTTCAGAAACTATTATTTGCAAAAAACAAAACCTATTGAAATGGGCAACTAAGAAAACATTAGACTTTCCTTTCAAATTCTATTATGCAACGTTTAAATTTATTCATGTTGTTTTTGTTTAAACTAAATTAAATTAAAGGGAGATGTGATGATATTGCTCAGCCTATATACATGTATAAGGATCTCTTTTCCAAAACGCGATATATGGTGTTTTGCCAAGAAACAAATTACTTCAATGATTTCATTCACAAAAAAAGTTTGTGGATTTAAATTGTGTTTGTATACATATGTGATGTATCAAATTTAAATATTATGAGATAAACCAATAGATTTCTGAAACAGTTATATAAGGGAGCAAAAAAAGCAATTTTTATCAAAACAATGAAACTGGATTTGTTGCGTTTTGGAATAGAGCTCTGCATATACAGATGCTGTCTAATAATCCTGTGATCAAAGGGAGATAACTCCTATTATCTCATTTACTGGGTATATACCACAATGTATTGTCGTTCTTATAATAAATGTCACGCAAGTTAGCCACTTAACGTAAAGACATTTAACCATCTCAATGTCTAGTGCACAGTCCATTGATCGTGATTATAGTTGCCATAAGATAAAATGGCTTCCTGATGCCTCTTAGCTCTGAGAGCACAAGAACACAAGACTCTCAAGATGAGCCGAAAAGCAAAAAAAAACAACAACTAAAAAAGTGTATATCGTTTGTGTTTGATTGCAGATTTACACCATACTTTAACTTAGGGTTCTTTCACTCATATGAGGGCAGGCAAGCCTAATGGGTGGAAACCACATTCATCTACACAAACAACTCTAGCAGCTCTGGACAAACAAGGGCCCATGAAGCTCCAACCACCTGCTAAGCAACTCTAGCAGCTCTGGGAAAACAAGGGCCCATGAAGCTCCAACCACCTGCTAAGCAACTCCAGCAGCTCTGGGAAAGCAAGGGCCCATGAAGCTCCAACCACCTGCTAAGCAACTCCAGCAGCTCTGGGAAAACAAGGGCCCATGAAGCTCCAA
>JAVFBZ010175355.1:0-15954 GCA_032466195.1 Katharina tunicata | reverse complement strand
TTAAACTTCTGCATTGTTTAGTTTTTATTTTATGTCGTTGCAAACATGTGGTATCGTTTCTTTTGGACACTTGTTTACTAATAAAATAACTATGAAAAATATCTTACCAAAAGATTTTCGGGTTTTAAATCTCTGTGGACTACATTTCTGGCATGAAGGTAGAATAGAGCACTACACAAGTCTTTCACCATACTAGCCGAGTCTCTCTCTCCAAACTTCACACTCTGGGTAATGGCATCAAACAAATCTCCTCCCTGCAAAAATGTCACATAGTAAAATCAATGCAAGTTGAAAGAGGGTTCAAATAAAACAGTGGTTATTTTTTCCAAGAAATCGATTTTGAGTGGACTATTTACAAGTTTTACTAGTTGGCCAGGCTTACCACATTAATTTACCAGAATTACTCCGTGTAAGGCTTGGAATTATATGTGTACATAATGATGATGAACAGATTTAATATCAGACGTGAATATCTCACCTTTACAAGTTCCTCTACCAGGTATATTTTATCTTTAGTCTCATAATCTTCATAAAGTTTGACAATATTAGGATGAGCACATTCCTTCATGATTTCAATCTCATTATCCACCATTTGCTCTTTGCCCTTCAGTTTGGCCTTATCTATAATTTTCATAGCATATTCATTTCCAGTAGCTTTCATCTTTGCCTGTTTCACAATAGCAAAATTACCATCACCTAATGTTCTTCCCTGCTCATATTTCTTTAGCACATCATCATCACTAGCCATGTTACGCTCTCTTGGTTTCTTTTCCTTGGGTTTATTTGCCGCGGCCTGTCGATCGCGTTCGGCTTTTTCTCTAGCTTCACGTTCTCTTTGTTCACGTTCCCGAGCCTCTCTATCACGATCAGCTTTCTCTCGATCTTTATCAGCTTTCTCTTTTCCTGCTCGAGCCTCTCTATCTTTAGCATCCCTCTCCGCTTTCCTTCTCGCTTCATCATCTTTGTCTGCGTTTTTTCGTCGCCTTTCTTCCTCCTCTGCTGCTTTTTGTCGTTCTCGTGCACGCCGCTCAGCGTCCTCTCGATCTTTGTCATCTTCACCTTTCCTTCTCCTGGCTTCATCCTCGGCTTCACGACGTCTACGTTCATCATCCTCTTCCCTTCTTCTTGCATCCTCTCTCTCGCGCTGCTCTCTCAGCTTCTGTTCCTTCATTTTTTTAAATGGATCTTCCTTTTTGCCAACTAAGCCTCTCTTTCTTCTCTCATCTTCCAAAGCTCGTCTTTCAGCATCAAGCATTTTCTTCCTGCGGCGGTGAGCTTTGGCGCGTTCATCTTTGGCCGCAAGCCCCCTCTCATCATTCATTCGATGTCCATTACGGAAATGTGGTCGACCTTTGTAGATGATATATTCGTTCTCCGATGGCTCTTCATGGCTACCATCACCGAGACCGCTGTCTTTCTTGTTGTCTGCATCATAAGGATCTTTTATAGTGTATTTATTTCGGCGGTTGTTTTTCTCATGGTCTTTGAGGAGATTTTGAGCATATGGATTGTCTGGGTAGAGCTCTCCTATAATATCCTGAACATTGCCTTCTGTCAACTTATCATTTCCAACACCTATAAAAACATCATCGTCACGGAAAAAATCTGACACACTTTGCACTGCTCTGCCTTTGATAGTGTATAACTTTCGCACTTTATCATTTTTCCATTTTGGGCCAAAAGCATCCGCCACATCTCCCATAAGCTGTTCAAAGGACTGGACACTTCGTCTATTTAGCAACATTTTAACTGTACTACGTGGTTTGGGACCATTTCTTACAATGGTGATGACCTTAGGTTTGGCATTAGAGCCATCAGAATGCATCATGTAATCCCTGTGGCCAAATTTTGCAGGCGGATAATTTTTCCTAGGATAGGAGCCGCGTAGTTGTTTGCCTGGGCGGAATCCATTATTTCCATAGTAACCACGCCCCCCACCTCCATATCCACCATGGCCACCATAACCACCCCCATCACCATAGTCACCATGGAAATCATGATTGTGTGGACGACCTGTGAAATATAATATGTAATGAGATTTTTAATTTAAGAGTTTTAATTTAAGTTTTGTTACAAGTTGATAAGTCCAACAGATTCATTAAACTTCTTGTTTCGTTAATTACATATGGAAAACCAAGAAGCATCATTAAAAAATGAACTTGGTATATACTATATATGCCTGCAATTTACATGTACTTAGGTAGAGTATTTTCCATTTACAATCATATAGATCCTAGGTAAATGTAATATTTATATAGAGTTAAAGTGAAATCTAATTGTAACAGTGTAGCTAACATAGCTCTGACATTCCACACCCACTTTAAGTGGTTACTCGGTTGTCAGGCGATGGCTTCCATACATAAAGAGCAATAACTGTAATTATAATTCTCAGCGTGTTTCAATATATGTTGCTTAAAACTATTATACTGCTTTACTTGTTATGGTTTAATGTTAGTAAATCAAAACAGAGCAAACACATTTACGAAGGCTTATGGTGAAGTGACAACATAAAATATGGTATACTCATACATCCTTGTTTGAAACCACACCGTATCTGTTAATCCTCAATTTCTATATGCTACTCTGTATAGCAGGACATTAAAAACGATAAATACATATTTGAACATCACAATAAGTTTCCATAGAAAATACGTTCATATAGTTCTTTCAATCACTACCATATAAAATCAGACAATGAAAAAATTATTAAAGAATTTTACTTCATTTGAGAACATACATGTAGACCTGTAACTTGAAGTGACCTACAACTAAAATCAGAAACCAAACTAACAGAAACTGAGACAATTGTCAGCAAATAAGTTCAATTGCATATCAAAACAAGAGAAAAAATCTCATCTTCAGACCCCCTTAAATCAATAAACATTATCTCCATACTCCCTACCGAAGTACTTACATTCTCTTCCCCAGATATATCTCCTGTAGAGAATTGGAGGGTCAGGTCCTATTTGTATGTGATAAATATGTCTTTGACTGACAGGGCGATCACGTAACTCTTGTTCATTTGGAGGTTTATACGCTACTGCTGCCATTGTCTTATAAACACCAACAATCCACTCTAAACACTGATCCTACAGAATTGGTTTGAAGGTAACAATAAAATCCTAAATATGGGAATCCTGTTAAACTTCTACATTTTGTCCATTTTCACCCAGGAATTAAATGTCCGACTGAACCCGTAAGAGGAAAACTCGTAACCAAGAGCAACAGTCAACAAACAAGTCTGTTTGAGAAAATAAATGTATCAACTGATCAGACAATTTGATTCTTTTGGTTATCCACACATGTAAAAAAAAAAACACAACTTTGTTACGACAACCAGCTGAGCCTCTGTTTGTTTTACCCTGGAATCTTAGTCTTGTCTGCAGTCTCTGACTATATGAAGAATTGTCTACTTAATCCAGCAAACCAACTATGGAATCAAAATCATGGACGTCTTTGACCTGTTTAACTGACCTAAGTTAACAACCATTCAAATCAATTTGTGTTTGGAAGGTGACAATAAACAGTTAACAAGGCAAACTGCCTTTAGACATACCTAAGGGCCAGTGCTTGTAACCTAGCACACATAGTAGATGAATTCAATTAGAATAGAAGTTAAAATTCAGTGCTTTTAAACTGTTATTCTTTAAATGGCTGTTGGCATGTACTTGACGCGCTTAGAGACATCGCACAGGGATTATGTTTGGGGTGGGGAGTGCTAGGTAACGCACACTTAGGAAACTTTTCTTGGTCACAAAGAATAGGATATATGATTTTTATTTTCCACTGAACAATTCTTGGACATTGATTCACAGATCATTAATACTTAAAATTTTAAGTTTTAGAAACAAAAAAAAAGGGCAAGGAAAAATATGGACATTCAACGATATAAAAAAAAAAACGTCACAAATTGGTTTCATTTTAAATGTTACCCTATATATCTAATGGTACAACACAAATTGATTGATTGATTGTTTTTTTTTTACACTGTATTCAAGGGTATTTCACATATATCAAGTGGTGTATTTCAACAGAAAGCAGTAACACTGAGTAACAAAACCAAATAATTTGAAGTCTCTTCCAGCATTAGCTCCATTGGAAAGATAATGTTTCTCCAGTACTAAGTAGGGCAAAATGAAAGTGTAAGCTTGCAACATACTGTCTTAGCCAGAGAGCTTATTAAAATAAATAAATATATATTTTTGCCAAGAGTTATCACACTGGCACAGGGATATCGACTAATTAAAACCGATATATCATCATATATCATCATGTTCTGACTAGATAAATTCTCAGAGGCAAGTTTCTAGATAGATCTTGATCTTAAGTTGTTATAGGAAACCTACAGGCATCTTGAGAAAAGGTAATAACAGTTGGATGGTGGATAGCATATGAGGTGAATATATAGTATACACAGACCTTGGTACACATAAATACAATATGTAAGAATATACATTGTAATATTTGTTGTGTCATTAAGAAATAACCATTAACAGCATTTTCGTAGAATCTGTTCAGTACCAGAGAGTTATCCCAAAAAAACGAAAATACTGTTAATATACATTGTAGTTATCAAATCTACAAACATGACAGATATTCACAAAAATTGCACATTTCTTAATTAATTTAAATATTTGTTTTCTTCTGTTGTTAATTCTCACCCGGATCCCAGCCATGTGGCCGATAAACATATGAAGAACAGTTCACAATGTTATAGAATTGCAGTTTCTCAAAGGTAGGTGAGATTCGACCAATCGGAGGCAGGCTACCAACAATGTGCAGCCCATTCCTTGGAAACAGGTACTTCCTGTCTGTACTTGAGTTATCTGAGGGTTTGTGTAGATGACCAAAGTACCACTGTCCCATACCGGCCATTTTCCTGGATGTCGTTTGGTGGACATGGGTTTTGATTTAACCAAACAACATGCACTATCGAACTTGCAGGAAAAGTAGCTCACCAGTGGATGATTGACTGTCTCTCTGCAGTACTGACTGACTGGTCAGTATTACCACAAAATGTCACTACTAAACTCATATCAAACCAACATAAACATTATCCAATAAAGTGTGAAGTCAACAATCTTAAACACGTTAGCTTCTACCAAAGGTGGACAGACTGTTTCCTCTATGCAGGGTATATACAAGAAAGAACCAATGGCAGGTATGGTATTAAGTGATCACACAAAACCTATTCACTCACCTGTATAGGTAGATCTCTGACTACAATTACAAGTGTCACTACTGTGTGTGCACAACTTAGTCCACTCCATTTACAAAGACACACATTACAAATATCTGACTTGAACTTGATCTACATGTACTAATTGCTCCTTATGAAATCTTAACAGCCCAAGTCGTAACAATGATATTACCTCATTATGTCACTGGTCACTCTATTAAGTTAAAACATAGTGAAGTAATGTTTGCAGGTCCTTTATCAGTAAAGGCACAAAAAAACCTTCTACATCCTTCAAAACGGTATATATTTAATTGGGAAAAAAGACTAATTTAATGTGATAATATTATTATAGTGGAACCAGATATTCTGACAGATTTGCAGAACACTTTATGATAGTAATATTATTCGTACCACAGTTTTAACAATACAAATATAAAACATGCTTTTCACAATGTTCAATTTGTTCTGTTAATCGTTGGGAGTATGGCCAGGCCAATAGATGAAGTATGGCACCTTAAATGATGTTGACAAGACAAAACATTTATGTACATTAACAAAACAGGACACATAAGGCTCCCACCCAACCTGCTATTTAATTTGAGAAGATCCTAAATGTAACCTCAAATGACTACTGCAAAAGAATTTACATAATTTAATGTGATAATATTATTATAGTGGAACCAGATATTCTGACAGATTTACAAGATTCATCTTCAATAGATGAAGTAAGGCACCTTAAATGATGTTGACAAGACAAAACATTTATGTACATTAACAAAACAGGACACATAAGGCTCCCACCCAACCTGCTATTTAATTTGAGAAGATCATAAATGTAAATTATTAATACAAATTAATAAATAAACTATTGTAATATTACTAATATAGTATTTTCGTCTTTTGCGATATTATTGTAATATATATTATATTGTAATATAGAATAAAAGAAACACCCAAAAAAGGAGAATAATTATCTACATCAACACGACTTCATTGTTTGGAGTTTAGCTTATTCTATATTATCTTAATCATCTCAACAATTTCTTTCACAACTATCACTCGACTGTTGTGTCAACGTGCAATGTTATAAGAAAAACACAACACTGAAACAATGGAAATTATTACAATTTAAAAACAAACAAACACACCTTCAAATTAGGAAATTTTAAAGGCCAATGATAATACAAATTACGAGAGGTATCACATGCTGACAACAGTATTCTTTTTTTGGTTATCCCACAATGTTATAAATATTTTAGTAAATATTGATTCAACAACAAACCCTGAGGTTCCTCTAAAGGATTAATATTCTCATGCTTGTCTCTTCCTAAAATTATAAATAAACACATACTTTACATCAAAAGAAAAAATATCTACATGTATTAGAGATAAAAAGATGGTAATATCTAAAACAAACACACAATGTATGGCATTTTAACTGCCCTTCATCACAGCTACCAGCTCGTACTATATTTAGTCTTGCTGGTATTCTTTCTTCAGTCGCCGCAGGCCTGTTCGAATCCTTTGAAGAAATGCACTCTTCTCGCTGTACATTTATTACATATATATATAAACCTTTTGGAATCATCAACCATTTTTTTGTTCAATACCATAGTTGTTGAACTTTGATATCTTTGATATTTGAAACAAAAGCCATGTTTTGATGACAAGAAAACTCCATTAAAGACAATATGCTGCCACAAACTTCAATGCGAAAAGGTATCTAAGGCGAAGCCAGAATGATTTGTTGTTAAAATCTATATTTAGTCCCAGAGATATGCGTAAGTTCTAAATACCTTACAGAGAGCCAACTGATTTGTCAATATCTGTGTGCTTTGGTAGTCATGGTGAGTATCTAGCATGTGGATGGTTCTCTTGAAAGCTTCAATCCTATCATATAAACTGTCTCCGTAAATCAATATATGTCTAAACTTACTATAAAATACCCTACCAGTTCTGTACCTGTGTATTAGTATACGATCTAATCGTATAAATAAAAGTTCAACCCACATTTGGCAGTCTCCGCATATTATTGTATAACCAAAAAACCCACATATAATAGAATGTAAAATTATTTTTTTTAAACTTTGGCTGTCTTTTTAAACCACTCATAGTTGGTTTATCAGTTTGGTTGACCTGAGTTCATTTCGTACTCTTTTTTATTTCACTCCTATGACAGTGTTGCAGTCAACTGTGTGAAGAAAGGCACTATTTATGTCACTGGTAACAAACAATGGCGCCCCAGGTTAAGTGCATTGACAAAACAAGGCTTCCTGATGCTCCTTTTCTCACTCACCACCTGGGCATTAGAAGAACCAGACATCCACCCACCAAATCATTCAGGGATAATTTTGTTCCAGCAAATACATGTACATATGTAAGCTAGCTTTGATACACATGGAAATTAATAAATTCACAAGGCTTTACTTGTCAGTCAGAATTTCTTCTTGACTGAGAGTCAGTCAGAGAATCTTTTTGGGGCATTATTACAGATTGTAATCATAGAGCAAACAGTACTTAGGGTTGCCAGGGGATAAGCTTCTGATTTGAAGTAGATACATTTGTCAGCACCTTTCAATCTCAAATCAATGAGACAACAAAAGGTTTAGTGTATCTCAAATAAATTGGTATATAATGTCAAATACCAAGTCTTTCCATGTCATTATTTAGCCGACCTCTTTATACAGCAGTTAACCTTTAATGTTATTCTTCTAAATCAACACAACACAAGCATGTGCGATGTTATCTGACTGACTGAAAACAATGTATAAATACTCTGGATTGAGGTCATCCTGATATTTAAATCTTTCTTATTGTTGTTGTAAATAGCCAACATGGAAAAGAATTGCTTTAACAGCTTCCATAGGTATTGTTTGCCTAATTGATTGGGGTTTTGCACCATGGTTAAATTCATATGAAGACATACCAGACCCATGTAAAAGACTTCACAACAGCTTCATGATGTCCCATTATTGGGCAACATCATTTCAAATTTACTTAAATCTTGTGCCCGTGAGTTCATTGATATAGTATTTATTAAACTTTTTTAACATGCTTTGAAAAAATATATTTGAATCCAG
Source organism: Katharina tunicata (assembly GCA_032466195.1). Taxonomy (NCBI): domain Eukaryota; kingdom Metazoa; phylum Mollusca; class Polyplacophora; order Chitonida; family Mopaliidae; genus Katharina; species Katharina tunicata. The sequence continues at coordinate 7,695 of JAVFBZ010175355.1, read as the reverse complement.
GTGGAAGATTGCAAGTTTCCGTTATTCATGATATAGATGTTGTCGAGGCTGTCATAAGTTCTGTGGTCCTATAACTATTTGTTATCTTGAATGCCTTCGAATACAATTGTAACGCATATACAGTTTTCCATGATTAATCTACAGGCTTTCATCATAATTGTTGCGGACCTTTGTGTATTTTTAGTGTAGCTGTGAATTATAAGCCTAAAGTGTTGAAGAACGTGTTTATGTTCAATTGATTGTAATGTTATATTCACAGAGTTGACAATGCTTGATAATTTGATCAATCAATGTCAGTTTCTAAATTATTTATTGGATATTTGCCAGAAGTGTCACCATGGTTTATGGAGATGCATGTTATAGTAGACAGAGTATATGTGAAATCAAATTACATATATATGTACCAGTGTCTATGTGGGGCAGTGGAACAAACACGGTGGATAGTAGAGAAATGAACACTTTGCCAATTCAAATAAAAAACACATCAATACTTTTAGTATGTTCTTATAGTATGATCTAAATGCCTCAAGGTAAATGGATCTTCCAATCCATGCAGTGTGTTAATAGCATAGAAATATATAATAATTCTAAATGATCTACACGTATCAGATAAATATGGACAAAGGAATCCTCCTGATAGGTTTTCTAAAAACTGCACATGAAATATGTGTGACTCAATGGTTCTAGCATTAAATTATTTTGTATTTTCCTGACAGGAAGTGTGGAAAAACTTAACAAGGTTTTTAAATCAACCTTGGTATTAATGCATTATATGTTTCACTGTGTACCATCTGCATGCACAGTAGGCCTGCATAGTGCTTTTTTTTCGTCAAAACATGCAAAATTGTATAAATCGGTTCACAATAAAATGTCTAAAAATATACTCTATTGTTAATAGGGTACAATTTGAAACAATCACTGAGTATTGATTTATATCACTGAATATCAAAGAGTTATCTGCATAGACTTTCTGGTGACAAAAAAGTTGGGTTTTCAGTTATTTCAGGCTAAACAGGCAGTCATGTAATGTATTAAAATGTAGTATGGTGCCATGTTTTGACAGCCTTGGTTAATTTTGCTAGAAATATTAATTATCTAACACTGACCATAACTAACATATATGTACTGACATATTCGGATCTGAACCATTTCTGTTGAAATCTCAAGGTATACATTATAGAAATAACTGGTTTAAAAAAAAAGAAGCTTAGGAGAAAAAAAGATGATTATGGTTGCCATGACCTTACCATGGCCATGACCTCACAGCCAATCTAACAAGCTGTTGAACGCAGCCTTCATAAATTGGAAATGCGACAGTATGTGATGTACAGTATTGAGTGATTAGATTTTCTTGTGCTGCCTTGGTGACTAGATAATAGAGTAACTTGCCCCAAAAGACTACCCATAGTTATTTTATTTTAAGAAAAGACACGCTGACAGCTGAGCTTGGCAAGAACACAGTGCCACGATGACAGTCAGAGTCTTAAATCATTAAATCCACTTGCAAATTTTATGTCGATTTGGTATCCATATGTTACGGGCACATTATTACCGATGGTCCTCGATTTCGTGGTAAAACTGGTATATTTGAGCTACATGGGGCTCTGATTGAGAACATTATCCTTTTACTATTGATGTGCAAAATCATTAAATGGAATGACAGGCTATATAGTGAAGAAACTTGCGTTACATGCCTGGATGGGGAAAAAAATTCTCCACTGTTATTGACCAATACAAAATAATGCTATGTGAAATTTTCCAATTAACAAAATCATGTTTGCTGTGTACTTCTACACTGAACTTAAATTGGCTATTTATTTGAGTTCTAAATCAGCTTGACTGCAATGAAGAATTCTACAGAAAATAATGTACCTGTAGCTCTGTTTGTTTGTGTCAGTTATTGAGCAACAAAATCTATTCCTACAAAACCTAAATACACTGAACTACGTTTCTACAAAGTAATCCGAAGCCATCAACTTGTTAATAATCTTTCTTGATTTATAAGTAATACATGTAAATCCAAAAAGGCCAGTATTCATTTTCATTAACTATTTTCAAAGAACTGGCAGAAACTCAAATTGGTAAAATAAATTACATCTCTCAAATCTCTGGCCATAGGACCAAAGATGGTTTCAACCACAAACTTAATGATGCAGTTACAGTATGATATTAAGGCTCACAAAAGGAAATTTATAAGCGTGACTTTGGGGTTGAAATTTTAGCTCGGGTTAACTATTGGTATTAGATTGGCAATTACATTTTGTGTAAATAAGTGTTTGACTGGATCTAATATATGATTGCCAGTTTTCAAAGCTTGGCAATATGTAAGGTCTCCTGAGGCTATGGTTTATTTGTTTGATTTGGGTTATACCACAGTTAAGGTGATTTCACTTGTATGGTAGAATTCCAGTCTAGTCGGGGAACAAGGTCATCCTCAACAACACTAGTATTGTAGTTACAAACAAAACAACACATCATATTTACAGGACAAATAACAGGACACCACAAAGTCATAAACAAAGTCTCTTCCTGTGAGGTGCCTCTTAGCAGAGAGAGCACCAGAGCACATAGAGCCCCCACCAACCACACCTACTGAGGCTATGGAAACAAAGCAGTAAAATAGCAATGGATGAAATCTTTTAATATTAACTATTATTTAAATATTTTAAAAGCTCAATCAGATTACAATCTGTTCTTCCTCGAGGCCTCTCTAGCACTAACAGAATAAAAAAATTTAAAATAAAAATGTACTTTGTAAAAATACATATATCCCTGGGGTTAATACACACGCAGTGGACAATTGGACAACTTATTACACAGGCATTTTATTTAAAGGTAATCTTTTTCACCTACTATCAAAATATTATAAAAGAATCTGAATCTTGTACTAAATAAGTGACTTGTATCAAAGCAGTTGGTATAATGATTAAATTATCATATCTATAGTCCTACACGACATATAATTTTACAAACATAGTCAAATATTGCTATTTTGTAAAGCTAAAGCTATGTTTTATTATCTACCTAGCTATGGGAAAAATTCAAACTACAGTTAAATCTAAGAATGATTGATACTACAGAAATTACCCCCATCACTTTGGCGAGGAGATTTTTCTGGAAGACCAACTGAAAATCAAGAGACATTATTACAATTGGACTACATTTTGACAAAACTGATTGTACTTGCTTAAGAGTCATAAAGTAGACCGTTATTAATTCTCTATGACGGTATTAGATATATATAGCATAACTGTGCATTCATTTACAGTACTTTATCATTTATAGACTATTGCTAACCAATGGAGTATCTAATTTGTCCGCAGAAAGAAATAACAGGGGGTTCTGTGACACTGTCAAGGTTTAACTGACATCATCTTGTATAATCTGTTGTTTAAGTATTACATAGATAATATTACATGTACATACCATATGACCAATCTTCCAAACAGTCCTGTCCATATTTCACAGTCTTGAAAGACTCAAACCCTCCACACACATAAGCTGCTCCATCTGCCAGTTCCTCGATGTCAGTAACCCTGTGACCAGCCACTGGGGTGAAGATCTGACGGACGCCATATGGAAGACTTGTCCTTGATGGAAGCTTTCCCGTTAAATCACTCAGAAGGTCGGTAAAATTGAGGTATCGATGAGGAGTAATGTAAAGTTTCTTCCCCTTAAAATATCGGTCACCGTTAACGAAGAAGCGAACCTTTCTGGGTCTCCTGAGTTCTCGGTACCTCTGGTCAGTGATGTCTCGATGGACAGTGGACACGGTTCCAGTGTACACTTGTCTAGACATAGTACTGGCATCCCCCATTGAGCGGAGATGTTCTTCTACAGCACCACTTTAACTTTAAGCTGAGGAGTAACTGGATTATATTGAAAGTCCAACCACAAAACCATAGTTCATCGTCATAATGATTCACAAAACAATACACAATCTGAAACCAAGAAAATAAAAACATTTCTTAACAAGAATGACAAATACATAAATAAATAATAAAAGATTAATTTATTTATTTGATTTGCGCCTAATGTGGTACTCAAGAGTACTTCTCTTAGTTAATGTTGACAGGGCAATTTAAACCTATTCCGGGTACAGTGAAGGACACTCAACAGTTCAACACTTAACCACTTGAGCAATGTGGCGGCCCATAATTATAAAAGAAAGATAGCAGTAAACATTTAAATACAACAAAAATATTAGCACACATTGTCAACACAAAGATGACATAAGCATTCATTAATTATTAATGCCATTTAAATTTAAAGTAAAAATTTCTGACTTATTCTCACTTAATATGATTTACATTGTAACGTGTGAGCCGGAGGTGGTAACTTTTCTACGATATACCTCACCATCAATTTACTATCACTGAAATTCGTCTTCCATTCTCCAATAAAATGTAAGTGTAAAGCCACAAACCCAGCCACATGAAAGACAGGAATAAAACTGCAAACCACACACTTAATTATGTAATCCTACTTGACAGTGTGTATAAACATGTATATTTGCAAGTGGTGTGTGTGTGTATGTTTTAAACTTATTACACATTAAGAGTAACAATTTAGCCAATGAAATCAATAGCACCAGATTGGCGTTATGATAACTCAATCATGTGGGGAGGTCTGTGGACAGGCACAAGAAACCAAATCGACCTTAATATTGCGTATGCAGTAATTAAACAGAAGGACTAAACCACACGGAAGGTCTATGTACATACACTGAATGCGGTACATGAACTGAAAACAACATAACCCAGAAAGGATATCTGATATGTTTACACAAGATAATCATAATCGATCAAAATAGGTTTAGCTTACAAAAGCGTAAAAGTTATTGATTTTAAAAGAAATTGGACCTAAGAATAAATGAATCTTGAATACATTACAGAACTAAAGACGGGACAGGTAGGTGCATGAATGCACTGCCTGTTTAATGTATATCCATTACACAAGATAAGTAAATTAATGAAGTAAAACTGAGACTTCATGCAAAAGAACAAAACACTATTTAAGTCTCTGTGACCTCTGAGCTAAGGGGCATCAGGATGCTGATTGTAGTGGTCCTGTGTCCTGTTTTTGACCTGTAAATGTATTGTGGCGTCTTCATGTAAGTTGTCAGTGTCGTTTAGGGGGGTTTCTTCTACCCATTGAACTGGCATGTCGTCATATAAGTAAAAAAAACCTAAGTACAGCTCTCAACCCCAATCAATCAACAATATAGTAAATTTAACTATCATCACGTTTAATACTATACTCAAGGTAATTTCACCAATATGACAGGAGTGAAACCAAGTACAACTTACCTGTCTGTACATATATACATTTACACACCTTTATAACAGGCCTTTGGAACACATTTTAACGGCAAAGCCGGGTTACAATAAAGCGTAATCATATACATACAGAGACTTGAAATAGGTATTAATTACATTGTTAATGAACCTAACAAAACTCACCACATTTCTTGGATTAAAAATATCTTATAGCAGAAAGGTTAGGAATTTTTATAACATAAATCAAAGTAACATGTTACAAAGTCCTAACAAATTAAATTAGTAACATAAAAAAGCAGACATGGAAAAAAATAATGAGTTCATAGTTTTGGGTAAACCTTGAAATAACTACTAAATCATTTTCTCAATCAAACAAGATTAACTTTTCCTTAAAAAAAGAGTACAAAATATGGCCCAGTTAGATTGTAGACTCATGTCTAGATTCATGTTAATGAAGAGCGAAGTAAAAAGTAAATACCAATAATAATCTTTATATAAAAATGTCACCAGAAGTATGTATATCATTAATAGTTTATTTTCCCCAAGGATAAGATAAACTGATGACAACAATTAGCAGCACACATTGACAATCATAGTTCAATACTTACATGAACATGTTGTTGTCACCATGAAGGTACAATGTATAAGTCTATGAAGTAGTTTTCAAGTACCTCTTAATGTGTTTTCATCAGGTACACAGCCTGACACAAGGAACCCTTTTGAAGATGGCTTTTCAATTAGTTTAAATATTATCTTTAACAGTCCAGGTGAGAAGAGAATAAACCTTGTTGCTATGGCAATTGTTTGAGGACAGACTTACCGGTTGCTAACAGACGTCTTCAACGAGAATCACACAACTTTGTACGAGAAAGATCGAGATTTGGACTCAAATTTGTTACAGGACAAACATTGTAACCAGTGGGCCTCAAATGGCATACTTCAGTGTCTACATTGGGCTCTTAGAAAACACAGACCAAGAAACGACTCAGTAAAAATTAACCGCCAACGCTATGGCTAGCAACTAAAAATTTACATATCCCATACACACTGGAATTTTACAGCTATTATAACCCTTTCAAGAATTGTAAAGAAACTATCATTGTCAAAAGAAAATTTAGTTTGCCTGAAACCTATTCATTGACAATACCATACATGAATGACTTTTGACGATCAGACAATGTACCTTCTAGATTTGAACAAGTTTAACTGCCTTGGATAAAGACAACAGTAAAAGAGAAAATTAACATGCCCTTGGAAACGTTACTGGGTCAAACAAAACAGAGAGTGGGTAATCAAGACAATGTCATACTTTTAAGAACAAAGAATTTTACTAACTTGTTGTACCCTTTTACTTCTAAATTATTCAGACTCACATAGAAAGCTAAAGTTATGCTTATATACACAAATGTAAAGGCAATTAAAATTCCAACCAATTTGGATTTTATCAATTAAATCAAATTTAATTTTAAGTCACATATGCTGTATAAAGACTTATAAATACAACAAATATACAGTACCCTAAATGCTCAACAAATTCGACCCCATTTACCACTTATAAAAGTACATTTTATGCAAAGGTTAAGAAGTGTAGAAACACATGGTTGAAATTTTTAAGAAGTTTATACTTTAAGCTACAAGAAAATATATGTTTTAGTTCCAATCTCACATTAATACCCTCAATAAATCACTTGAAACATGTGTCCATGGAGGTAGATTTTGTTGAGCATTTAGGGTAAATATGTATTCTTCACATACGGTGGTCAACTTTTCTGGTAGGATGGCTTATTTAAATGTGAAAACCATGACGACTTCAGTGACTGAAACCGACCTCATAAGTTCTAAATCCTTTCATGCTAAGAAATTAAAACAAACAGTTGTCCTGGTTATGGCGTTAAACAAACTGAAGCCATTTATTTATTTTTTTATAGTTTATAACAACCTGTGTGACTTTAATAATTTAATATCACACAGAAAAGTCACTGTAAGGATAAAGTTGTGGATATTTGTTAGTTATGTATAGGTAAATACAATCGGGAGCCATACAAAACAGTACACCTCTACAATCCTCAAAATCTCATTACGATCCCTTTTTATAGAATTTCTTTGTTATCCCCAGCTTCAAGCTGAGATAATTATGTTATCAACTTTCTGTTTTATGTTTAGGTCTGCCTTACCAATGTTCTGTTTGCATCATTTTATCATATATCCAGAACACAACCCAGCATTTCTACAGATTGACGCACAATTTATAAATATGCTCTTTCAAATAAAAAACTGATTTAGATCTCCATTGAGACAATCCATTTTTATTTAGCTTAAAATTTGTTTTAGCTTATTTACTGAGTTTTGATTCGTTTGTTTGCTTGTTTGATGTTTTACTCTATTATAATGGCACATTAGTCTAAATGGCAAAGGA
>JAVFBZ010175344.1:0-15956 GCA_032466195.1 Katharina tunicata | reverse complement strand
TCTTCTTCAGAGGTGGTACAATTTTCACTAGATTTTACCCCATTTTTGGAAACTTCCAAGTCCTGTGTTTCACCAGAAAAGTCATAATCTATTGCAGTTGAACTTGAATTAATGGAGCTGTGAAATGTCCTCTCAACTGCATGCTCTGCACCATTTTCTGAGCTAGGAGAAAACTGAAATCCCGAACTTTGTTCTATTGCAGACATAATTTCACATTTAAAACTTTTGATTTTCTCTTGCAAACTTGAGTGATCTGATTTCTTCAAGTGCGTATCAACTGTTTGGACTTGTTTCTTGGTTAATTTGACCAGAACTGGTCCAAGACGTAATAGTTTTTTGCGCTTTATAGATGTGATGTTTACGCGCAACATTTTCTTATTCGTAACAGACATGTCAAGTAGGTAAAAGATTGATGTGGACTTGTTTCCAGAAAGTTTTAACCGAGGCACACCCAGTGATGATAAGGATATAATGGTTTTTAAAGTGTTTTTGATCACAGAACGAAGACTCCCAGCTTTTTCATTGCCTGTGAAACTTTGAACTTTCAACAAATTCTGTTTGAGTGAATTTCGAAACTTCGTTGGTATCTTTGATTTAGGCCATAGCTTGAAAGCCATTCGTACCCTCTCAATCACACTGATAAGTCTCTTTGAAGTTGTGCAGGCCCTGATGGTGTTCTTTATCCAAGCAAATCTCATCTTTATTGTGGCCAGTTGGATCTTATTTCTGTCCACTTTCATGAGAGTGGACTTGTGGTTCTCAAAAGGCACTGTCAAAACAAAAATGACTAACAAATTATAAAATTGACATAAAATCCAGATCCCTTTCTTCTTTCAAATTACTACTAAAATACTTTCTGCTTTAATTTGGCAGCATGCTACACATTTTGATTTTATTTCTTTGTACATTGTTACAATACAGACTCGTTTGGGTAATGTATTTTTAGAAAGTCCGAAGGGAAAGATTCTTGGGATAACAAGTCGGTATTCCTGAATATATAAGCTTTTCTTTTGTTCTTCTATTAAACTACAGATAAATCAAGGGTTGATCCATTAACTGATCAACTGAAAAGGGTTTATGTCATACTTAATGTTACTTAACTCTATAGTGTTAGCCAGAGGGGTGTCTTTAAGACACCCTGGAATCCATTTGAGACAATATAATTTAGTCAAATTTAACATGGGAAAGATAGGAAAAATGTAAAATGAGACACCCTGTTTCTTTGAAAAAAGCGATTTGATTTCTGGCTAACACTATGCTTAACTCATATGACAGTGAAGGAACCACCATCAATAAAGCATGCAAACCGGATACCAAAACAGTTTGACTGCCCAATGTAAGGAGCAACAGAGCACAAGAAACTCCCCCCAACTGCTCGCAAACGCTAAATAAATTGGAACACACATCTCAACACTTTCTAAATAAATATTCATGATGGTTGATAGGTATTCGACCTGGCAACTTATTTGCAAGTAATGACAATAACTAATATTATTAATAAAATAATTTGTTACACATATAGTACAAACCTCCAATATCTTCCTCACGATTGAACACTGAAGACTCATTTATCAAGGGAGTTAACTTGACTTCAGTTTGGTTTTCTTCATCTTTTTCCATATCAATATTTCTAGCGAAATGAGACAATAAAAGTAACAATGTACTCCCTGGGACTGTTTTGTGAATTGCATACCAAACCTACTGGTACTTGGATAGGATTGTTTGATTGGGGTTTCAGGTCGTAATTAAGACGATTTTGCTCATATGACAGTAGTCAGCCCATTTCGGTGAAGGAAACCACCCTAAACTATGCTGGCAACAAACAGGAAAATGACACATTACAGAACGGTTTTTTGTTTGTTTGATTGTGGTTTTATGCCATACTCAAGGTTATTTCACTTATATGCGGCGTGCCAGCCCAATCTGTGAAGGTAAACGACGCTGGCAAAATGCAAGGCAGGACAAAACATTACATAACAAAACGGGACACTACAAGAAATCGGCCTCCTGTGTCCCTTAGTTCAGAGAGCACCAGGTCACAGGAGGCTACCACCCGCCATTACAGAATGTCACAACAAACCTGCTTCCTGATACCCTATAGCTCTGAAAGCATCAGGGCACAGGAAGCTCTCTATGCCTATAGAGAAAACAAAACTTTACATATAACTTTGACTTAATTTAAAAATTAAAGTACTACAGCATTTTTTTAAATAAGCGTTGTCGTAGTAGCGATCGTGATCCGTGGAGGTAACTCTCATTGATAAAAAGATCGGCGAGGAAACAAGTTTTAATTAAAAGTAAACTCAGGCAAAAAGGCTTGACGGATAATAAATTTTGTTATTGACCTTTTTTGCAGGGTATATGGATTTTTATGATCCTCTTGGAAGCTCGTTCACAACTTTGCCTGCGGCTCTTGGTGTACAAGCTTCAAGACGGTCATAAAATTCCATACACCCTTGAGCAAATGTCAATAACTATTAAACCAACTTACTTTTGAGAGGTGACATGTAGACTGGGCCAGTTACTTGACAGCCACTCCCCTAAATTTGAAGGGAGATCCTCATCTTTAGTAAGCTATAATAAATAGACATGAAAAACAGATCAGCAACCTCAGTTACGGCTTAGTTAAGTTCTAGTTGTGTTGGGTAGACAATGGTCCTCCAGGGCTACAGTGTAGTTATGACCGCCTGAATGCAATGTTGAAACATGCAGCCCTTAGCCCAAGTCTATCTATTTATTTGTTTGTTAACTTTTTGTGTGTTATTAAATATCCAATATTATTTTACTTACTGGATTTGAGCACATGAAATTGAGTTCTTAATGAAGAAACCATTCAATCTTCACAATAACACTATACCTGACACCTTAAGTTACTTAAAACCTTGGAATATAACTTTGTTAGCGAAAATATGCTCTCTGATGATCCTTAGCTCAGACGACACTAGCACAGTGATTAATCGTTGATGTCGCCGGTTTATGCAGCCAAGCACTCCAATTTATCACAAGAGAAATAGTTGATTGCTTGATTGATTGGAGTTTAGCGCCGTACTGAAGGTTATTTCACTTATATGACCGCGTGCCAGCACAATAGGTGAAGGAAACACTGGAAGCAGAAAGCTCAGACGACACTAGCAGTGATTATCGTTGATGGGACTGGTTCATGCAGCCAAGCGCTCCAATTTTATCACAAGAGAATTGATTGATTGATTGCGCTGTACTGGAGGTTATTTCACTTATATGACAGCGTGCCTGCACAATAGGTGAAGCAAACACTGGAAGCAGAACCAGAAGGATAGGACTCCACACAAAACTTGAAAACAAGGTACAATATAAGCACAGATTAATTGTAAATTTTTAACCTCAACGCCACAACAAATGAAATAAGATTCTTTTTACAAAAGGTAGATTTGGATAGAGTCATGAAGTTGAACTGGAGTGTGAGACTCAACCACTGGTTTAAATAAGACTGAACAAAGGAAATGGATGAAAATGATTGTCAACTAACTTACCCACGGAAGTTGATTGGCTGGAAATTTGAGCATCAATGGAAACATCCGATCATAACAGTTTTGTAGAAGACCCAACAGAACCGTGCTTGTAACCCTAGACAATGAGAAGTTAAAAATATTGGATAACGTTGGGCACCCACTTTTTCCTCTACATAGTTTCGTATTTGTTATATAATCCACAAATTGAGGACATTGGCAATTCCAGGTCAACAACCAGTGAAAATATTATTTGATTTAGGTAGACTAATGAATTAGATCAGCCTGAGCCACAATTTGCCAAACAAAAAGTGTGATTTAAAACAATTCTTCCCCCTCACTATTTGTCTATAGGCTACAGGTCACCATGGCTAATTGGAACGGGATGCTTTGTTTTTTTAACAAGATACATGTAGATCAGTTGGTTAGGTAGAATTTCACTCAAATGTTTCTTTAAGATTATTTCACTCATATGAAAACAGTTTATGTTAATGTTGCCATGACCAATAGGTTTTCACATTTCAAAAACGTTACCTCAAAAAAATCATCAATTCCTACTATTCAATTTTTTTTAATTGAGCTTGCTTACGTACATAGATATCCCTGTGCCGTTGTGATTACTCTTGATAAACATATGTACAAACCAATGAAATAAGCCCAGACTCACCATTTTACAGATTAATTTTAAGACAAAAAAAAGTCAAGAATAGTATTTAGCCTAAAATTGTGTTCAAAGCCTGGCGCTCATCTAAACAGCAATTGCCTTTAACAAGTCATTTTTGATCAGCATACATGTATCTGTGTTGGTGAGAAATAATACATTTTGTCCAGGGTGATCTGAACACATCTGTAAGCTATAAATATTTATAAGTATATTTACCATATCCTACTAACAATGCCTAAAAATAGCAGATTTTTGTCCACAAAATGGTGCTGATTCATCTGCTGTCTAACGGGTCTGTGCATTGTCAAGGTTTAAACTAATCACACATGTATATCATATCCTTAGTTGATAGACGTTCGTTCCTTTTTCTTAATGATACTATTTTGGGGTTGGGTTTAATTTTCAACCTGTACCTGGCTATCTGAGAGTTCCACACAGTTGCCACATATGTTCTATAACTTCTATACCCTGCAAACTGTCATTATCACTTTGTTTAGTTGCCAAAAACTATCCAGAAACTTTGAGTCTATAAGACCATGAGATGATTCATCAGTTTTAATTAGCCAACATATCCCTGTGCCAGTGTGATTACTCTTTGAATAAATACATATAATACAGAATTTCCTATTTTTATGGGGTTTCTATATATAACTGATTTAGAAACTAGAATTGTACATCATTAGAACATTAATTTTGTCAAACATTTTAATGTCTATTCGTCCAAATCTTTAAAACAAAACCCCGATATTGTTGTCAAATGGCTGAATATGTTTCTCGAAATAGTTTTACAGACTACAATTTTTGTACAAAGTTTCCCTAGTATTTTTATCTTTATACAGTTTTCACTTTTGGTGTTCTGTTTTGTGAATTAACCAAGTTTCAATGTATTACACTTTTAATCAGTCATCAGACATTAGAAAATCATATTAAAGCAGAATAATAGTAAATTCATACCGTTGAATTTGAATTTTTTGTTTGTTCTGTTTGTTTGGTGTTTTCATCTTTTCTTCATGTATGCTTTTGTTTTCTTTAATATTTCTTTCTTTCAATATTTCATGGTGCCTCCCTTATTTTATAGTTGATCTTAAAGGATACATAACCACCTGGCTACAATAAATCATTATCTGCGCTAAGAGTCCAGCTCCACCCATCAATTTTACCAGGTGATACTGAAGAGTCTGTTGGGAAGGGAGATAATTCAAATTGTCTGGAGTCTCTGAAATTATCCTGAAAGCAGACAAAAATATTTCTTAATTCTAAACTGAAAACTTAAATGTAATGAAATATTTAAGTACCATCTACAACAGGTATGACCTTAAACGCTAAAACATCAAGATATAACTGAACAGGGAATAATAAATATCTTTATTAAAAAGAAAACACTTGTATCACTGAAGATCCCTAACATTTCTTACCTTTGTAAATCTGTTGACAGGCCAGTCATAATTGAAGACAAATTCACATCCAGAAAACGTTGTACACACTTGTTGATCTATAAAATGAATGGTACAATTGTAGATTTATATGGTACCCGACATATTTTCATAAATTTCATTGTATGACCACATGTATAATTATAAAAAGATGTAACTTGTCATCGGTCAAAACATATTCAAGTACATAATCTTCTAAATATCATTGAACCCACTTAAAAAATTGATAAGTGATTGGCTGAAGGCACCCAAAAAATAAACACAACCCCATGTGCTAGTTACACTATGTTCATAAAGATCAAGTTTAAAACAGCTGAAATCTATACAGATAATTTTCTAAAAAGATAAACTAGATTAAAGCGTAATAGATTATTTACAAAATTATAGTAAACAAATGAGGACGAGGTACTTTAAAAAAGAGCAAAAAACATTTATGCAATTATTAAACATACCACCTCTGAAGAAGACAAAAGGGAAGACTCATTTGAATTGGATTTGTCATTGTGCTTTGCAAAGTGCCTCAGTGCTTTTCATAATATTAGGACTTACCAGTTGCAGGTAAGCAAATGTCTTTTCTCGTCGCTGTTGATTTTTCAGTTTATAGATTATTCTCTTCAGGTAGAAATTCTCTCCTTCTAGTACAGTTTGATTTGATAACTGAACTCCCAATTCAGAGACACAGGAATACATTCTTGAAATGATATCTAGAATAAAGCAATTTAGTAATTTTTTTTACATGTCAGACATAGCGAGTGGTTGGTGAGGATTTGAATCCCTAAGCTTGTGCTCTCTGATATAAGGGGCAGCAGGAAACCAATTAGTCGGTGAAGTCCTGTTTTGAGTCATGAGCTTGTCCTGTGGCATCAATGTGTGTTCACTGTGTTGCCAGTGTCCTTGAAGTTGGTTTCTTTCCTAGTCACATGAGCGAAATAACCCTAAATACGGCATAAAACCCCAATCAATCAATACATGTTAGACATATAATGATAAAGCTAACCAAATTACATAAGCTTACATAAAATGTGTTGTCCAATATGCAAGCAGCAGATAATAACGTAATGGGTACCATTATTAAAAATGAGAAGGTTTTCGGTCATAATATATATCATTAAGTAACACCAGACAGACCTGTTGTATAGCTTATTACCTTAAGTAAACCAACAGCAATTAATAACATTGTCCATCATGTATTCAGAAAGTAAAACATGATACTTATCAAATCAATATAAAAAAACTAATTTTATATGTCCATCAATATTTTTCACCTGTTTTCAGTTCCAAACTCACAACTATAAATTCAAGAAATTACTTAACTTGTGCTCTTCAGGTCAAATTTGTTGAGTATTAAAGGTATTGTGAAGAAATCGCTGATATACAGACAAAGATGCCTTGGGACAAAGATAAGACTCAAAACAGGATGGCACAAAAAATCGGCTTCTTCATGCCCCGTACATGTATGTCAGAGAGAGCCAGGGTACAGGAAGCTACTACCATTTGCTATTAAGTGGTATATAAAGTACCCTAAATGCTCAACAAATTCGACCCTATTTACCACTTATGAAACTACATTTTATGCAAAGGTTAAGAAGTGTAGAAACACTCTGTTTAAATTTTTAAGAAGGTCATACTTTAAGCTACAAGAAAATATCAGTTTTAGTTCCAATCTCAAATTAATACCTTCAATAAATGACTTGAAACATGTGTCCATGGAGGTCGAATTTGTTGAGCATTTAGGGTAGTATCAATGCAATAAAAGGGTTATATAAAGCAGTCTTTAAATCTTCATTCAGATTTCCTGTATAATTTCTTTTTTATTCATGGGAAATTTCAAACACATTTCAGTTACCTCTCTTTACTTTGTGGTCTTGTTTGCTGTAGAAGTACGCTGGAGGACTGCTTACATATCGGTTGTTCCACTTTTCCATTTTTGGCCGAGGTTGTACAAATCAATATACCAAAAATGCAAAATCTACAATACAATCGTAGAACTATCTATCTGAAAACATATTAATTATTTCATTAGAGTGATATGTTCCCTTAAGAAATTCTCATCATTAAACATTCTAAAACATAATTTTGATGTAAATTTCAATTAAAATAAATATTGCTTAAAACTTTAAGTATCGTATATAAACGTTTCTGTGAACAAACCCAAATTTACATATTAGCATGACTAATTAACCCACAAAGGCAAAAGCATCATTCAGAAATAATATACAGTGACAAGTGGTATGTTGTTCAAAACTCCAAACAATTGCCATTTGTTGTATAAAGACAAGTTACAATGTAACCCGGCCCTGGAAGATTGTATTCTTTTAAATTTGGGTTAACCTTAAATCAATGTAACAGCATTGAGATCTGGATTGCTGGGCAATTATGAAGGTTAACAACTCAGCATTCTCTGGTGATTATGAACCATTAGTATCGTTTGTGGGTTGACCATAGCACTTGTTTGTACCTGGAGTGGATCTAAGTTTTCGCTGCTAGTTCTATCGATATTCGAAAATTGGTCGTCCAGTGGTACAATACACCGAAAAATGAAAGATTGAGAATCAGGAAATATCGGGATTATTTTTTACTGTTTTGTTACTCAGAGCAAAGAAAAATGCAAAGAATACATATCATATCATTTGTGTCTTTTTAAGAAACAAATACAGAGGGCAGATTTTCTTTAAAACACTAGTGACAACATGGTGAAATTAGCCCAGGGTTGTTGTTGCTATTCGCCAGATACACGTGAATCCACGCCAAATCTTACACGACTTGTCATTGGTTTAGATAAACGAATTCTCAACTGTTTCTCCAATCACTGACTCCGACACAAATTGCGCTAGCAGACGACACATTTGGGAAGGAAAATGTCAACAAAAGAATCTGGCTTGTCAGATTTGGATAAATTTAGGGTAACAAAGGTAAAATAAATTATCAGCGTGTGTGTGTGTGTTATACACCCACCCCCTCCCTGCTAGTCCAAGTTTGAGTTATTGATTTCTCGTTGTTGTAAAATCTCTATATTTTAGAGTGTTATCCCTAAAAACGAAAATAATACATGTAGGCTATCTCTATTTTTGCTTGATTGTTTGTTTCGGGTTTTAGGCCGTACTCCATGTACTCACGGTTATTTCAATTATATGACGGCGGGCCAGCCCAATCGGCCAAGGATACCAAGTGCTGTAAACAACGCTGGCAACATGCAAGACACGACAACAAATTTACATCACATTAACAAAACAGGACACCACAACAAATTGGCATCATCATTCATGTGCCCGTCCGTCAGCTCAGATAGCACCAGCATTAGGCACAGGGGGATCCCACGTACCCAACCATCAGCTCTATATGCAGGATGGGATTTAATTAGCCCAGTAAACTGGAACAGGTCCAGTTTTTGTTCTTGTTAAGGAAAGTATGGTGAGCTGTAGTGATCATTAAGTGTGGAGCTGACACCCCTAACCATGCTAACTGTGTAGAGTAAGGAACTTACTACTTCTTAAAGCCTCCGCTATGGACCCCTGTCACAGCTTGTCGGTCATTCTTGTTGGCTGACGAGAGCAACTAAACAATCCTGCGGTGACAGGAAATTGTGATATGTAATATTAATATTATTATAGGAAAATGTAAGGTTAAGCTTAATTATTATTTTGTGATTATCAATATCATGGAACAATAATCTTGGTTTTTGATCTTAAATAACCTTAACTACAGAGTAAAAACTCAATCAATCGAAAATGTAAGGGTAATTTTCTTTTGTGATTATCAATATCATGGAACAATAATCTTTGTTTATAATCTTAGATAACCTTAACAAAAGAGTAAAACCCCTATCAATCAATCTATTTATTGATCTTTCCAGGCTCCAGATACAATTTACTACATCCCAAATTTTATATCAAAAGAGGAAGAAGAGAATTTGTTAGGCCATGTTTATTCTGCGCCTAAACCAAAGTGGACACACCTTTCTAACAGAAAGTTACAAAACTGGGGTAAGCTTTAGCAAACTTGAAGTCATTCTATAAATGCATCACTATTATCAATAAAGACCTCCAGCCATTATATAGAGAATCAGCGAATAGTAAGATGTTCCATACAACTTGTGTGGATGATTGGTGAGAGCTTCCTGTGACCTGGTGGTCTCTGAGCTAAGGACATCATCAGTAAACTGATTTGTTGTGGTGTTATTTTTTTGAGTAGCTTTTTCTCAGCAGCTACAGCCTATGAAAATGGAAGTCAAGTTCCAAGACCAAGCGTACTTTATGCTTGTACTACAATCTGTTTTGTTTTCTTGTTTGAATTGCATTTAGACTTTGTACATACATGTTAGTACACAGTTATATATTTGCAATGGATACAAATCCAAAATAAGAAATTTTTCTGTTCAAGATATTGAGAAACAATAGCATTCTTTTAATTTATGTAATCCACGATGGACCAATTCCAGAAAACAATATCTGAATTCAAAATTTTAAATAACTATTTAACTTGTGACTAGATATATATGTACATTCATGTATCGCCTAGTGGTCTGGAAGATGATGTTGCCTCAATACTATGTTGAATAAAAAAATTAAAAAGTGAAATACATTTGGACCTCGAAGTTTGAATTTGCTCTATGGAATTAGCCCTTTGTATATCATCAGGTCATGTAGGACTGATGAATGTGGACAGGCATATCATGCTATCTTGATATTTAATTTTAGGTGGACTTCCTCATGCAAAGGGTATGATTGTTGAAGATATACCACAGGTAATAATACAAACATACATACATTACAATACATGAAATAATCTGTTCTCTCCTATGGATGTATGGACAGTTTGATTGTATCTGGCTGTATATTGAATCAGATATTGCTTATAATGCAACATTAAAACTTTCATAATACTTTATACTTTTGTTACACATTTAAGTGTCCAGGGTACATCTTCTAAATTTCTTCATGGGTTTTCTTAAAACTTGCTTTAAATGAAGATACGAATGTGTCTCATCAGACATGCAAAGTATGTTTTGTTCGTGCATTAATACTGTCACACTTAGCACTGGGGGGACATTATCTTTCCTACACAACTGACACAACTTGACTTCACATTATTTGCTTGTTAGTGTAACTTCATCCTAATTTTTCTCCTAATATTTCCAGTAATATTATTGACTTTCTCTCTGAATCATTAGATCAAAAAATTATCTGTTTCTTTCAGTGGCTTGCCTTGTACACTCATAAGATAGCATCGCTAGGAGTTTTTGAAGATAAAGTGCCTAACCATGTCTTAGTGAATGAATACTTGGCAGGCCAAGGGATAATGGTAGGCATTTTTACATTTTTCAATCCAATGTTGCATTTGGTTTGGTGTGGTGGTGTTGTGTATTGTAAATATACTCACTTCTTCTTAATCCACCAGCAGGTGGTTGTGTGGGAGCCTCCTGTGCCCTGGTGCTCTCTGAACTGGGAGGCATCAGGAAGCTGATTTGTTCAAGGTGTCCTGTTTTTGTCCTGTAAATGATTTGTTGCCAGCGCCGTTTAGGGTGGTATTCTTCACAGCTTGGACTGGCACGCTATCATGTTAGTGAAGTAACCTTAAAGATATTATACCACAGAATTTCAGCCAAAAATCGACTGAAACGAATTAAACCGGGTTTTCCATATTTTTTTCTAGTATTTCCCAAAGTATAAGCTTTCAGAAAATATCAACCTCAAGAATGTGCGATATACCGTATTAAAATAATAATAAAGTTTGTTAAATCTATAATGCGACCCGCATTACGATGTCTAATGTATGCACGAAGGTTAATGAGCCCTGCCTTAAATACACGGAGGCGGTTTCATGACTTGGGTAACTCTGTGAATACATTAGCACAAGACTGACAACAAAGATGGCTGACGTGACTACTGAGCCCACCTTACTGACCTAATATAGGTCAGAGGCTCACCTTGGCGTTGAATATTAACGAGGAAGACGGCCACGAAAAGTCATTTGTGCATATAAAAAAACTCGTCAAAATGCTGCATTTTCTTTTTTCTTTTTTTTTCATACAACTACATGTAGTGTGAATCAGTGTTAGAGAGTGGAGGGAGGTTTCCTTTACCCATTGGGTTGGCACACTATGATATCATATCATTAGTTATCCTTATGGCATAGAACACCAATCGAACACAAACAATCAAAGTCTTTCGTCTTGTCCCTGTCGTTACCAGTGAGGGACTGGTGTCCTTGGAAAATTGGACCGAACCCTGAGTAAGTACATACAAAGGAACCAGTTAACAAATCATTTTCTTTGCGTTTCAGCCACATGAAGATGGTAACCTGTTTTATCCCACTGTGTCAACCATCAGTCTTGGATCACATACCTTACTGGATTTTTATCACCATCTGAGTAACACTAATGAAGGAGATCAAACAGTAAGCCACAGTATTCTTCAAGTTATTTTTCACATTGAAGTCTCTAGTCGTAACTTTTGTCTATCTTAACTCTATGTTCTGCTTTGCTATATCTTGTGTACACCACCTATATAAATATGTTTATCCTCTAAATTAAAACAGTAAGGAAGCATAAACACATTAATATGTTTTGAAAGATTACTAAAACAGAATTTTTAACTGATTATTTACTTTTCTTTTCTTCTTTTGTTTTAAAACTTTTTCATTTTGGTTTTTGCTGTTCACATATTACATGAAACTTCTATTCTAGCATTCAACACCTTTTTAGGATGATCAGCATGAAAAAGTACCCCCTTTAGATAATATAAAGTTGTCAACTGCTATTTCTAAGATACTATGCAAAAAAAGATGAAATTCACATTGGTTAATGTCTGTGCACCTTACCTTAAATCCAATTGGCTTCATGATGCCTTGTACTCTTTGAGCTATAGCATATGGAAGCCATTTTGTTGTGGTCTCTTATTTTTCATCCTGTAAATGTCATGTAGTGTTTTTTGTTTAACCTGTGTTGTTTAGGGCCGTTTCTTTCATCCATTAGGCTGACACACTGTCATGTAAGTGAAATAACGTTAAGTACAGAGTAAAAACCCATATCAAACAAATCTTATCTTAAACTCTCACTGATAAATCTGTATGTTTATTTCCGGCTGTACCATTTGGACCAAAGATACTTTACATCTTTGTTGCTGGAACAAACCTATGTAAAACTCTTACTTACAAAAAGTGTATCTGTGTTTCAGGCCGTTCCTTTGGACCAAAGATATTTAAACCCTTGCTGCTGAAACAAACCTTATTTAAAACTCTAACTTACAAAAAGTTTATCTGTGTTTCAGGATATTTTAAACCCTTGCTGCTGGAACAAACCTATCTAAATCTCTAACCTACAAAAAATGTATCTGTGTTTTAGGCCGTTCCTTTGGACGAAAGATATTTTAAACCCTTGCTGCTGAAACAAACCTTATTTAAAACTCTAACTTACAAAAAGTTTATCTGTGTTTCAGGATATTTTAAACCCTTGCTGCTGGAACAAACCTATCTAAATCTCTAACCTACAAAAAATGTATCTGTGTTTTAGGCCGTTCCTTTGGACGAAAGATATTTTAAACCCTTGCTGCTGAAACAAACCTTATTTAAAACTATAACTTACAAAAAGTTTATCTGTGTTTCAGGATATTTTAAACCCTTGCTGCTGGAACAAACCTATCTAAATCTCTAACCTACAAAAAATGTATCTGTGTTTCAGGCCGTTCCTTTGGACGAAAGATATTTTAAACCCTTGCTGCTGAAACAAACCTTATTTAAAAGTCTAACTTACAAAAAAGTTTATCTGTGTTTCAGGCCGTTCCTTTAGACCAAAGATGTTTTAAACACTTGTTGCTGGAACAAACCTTATCTAAAACTCTAACTTACAAAACGTTTATCTATGTTTCAGGCCATTCCTTTAGACCAAAGATATTTTAAACACTTTTTGCTGGAACAAACCTTATCTTAAACTCCAACTTTTTCAGGCTGTACCATTGGACCAAAGACACTTTGCATCCTTGTTGCTTGAGCGCAGAAGCCTTGTTTTGGTCAGAGACGACATGTATAAGGTTCATCTCCATGGAATAGCTGAGAGAGCTGAAGATGTTATAACTGATAAATTGGCCAATTTAGACATGTGTGATAACATTAACATTGGAGACAAGCTTCGCAGAACCACCAGAGTTTCATTGACTATAAGGGTAGTGCCAAAAGTATTGAAAACAAAGCTCAACTTTCTCTTCGGAAAGAGATAACAGCTTATGAAAAGCATAAGCTTTTTTTTTATATTATTGTCTATTTCCGCTGATATTTTACTGACTTGTTCTTCTTCATGAAACTTATCATATAACCTGGTTCTCCCCAAAGCACCTCACAGGACCGTATTAATTATAATAATACAGGACCTTATAAGTTATAATAATACAGGTCCTTATTAGTTATAATAAAACAAGACCGTATTAATTATAATAATACAGGTCAGTATTAGTTATAATAATACAAGTCCTTATTAGTTATAATAATACAGGTCGTTATTAGTTCTAATAATACAGGTCCTTATAAGTTATAATAATACAGGTCCTTATTAGTTCTAATAATACAGGTCCTTATTAGTTCTAATAATACAGGTCCTTATTAGTTCTAATAATACAGGTCCTGATTAGTTATACTAATCCAGGTCCTTATTAGTTATAATAAAACAGGTCCTGATTAGTTATAATAATCCAGGTCCTTATTAGTTATAATAATCCAGGTCCTTATTAATTATAACAATCCAGGTCCTTATTAGTTATAATAATCCAGGTCCTTATTAGTTATAATAATCCAGGTCCTTATTAATTATAATAATCCAGGTCCTTATCAGTAATAATAATACAGGTCCTTATTAGTTATAATAATTCAGGTCCTTATTAGTTATAATAATCCAGGTGCTTATTAAATATAATAATCCAGGTCCTTATTAAATATAATAATCCAGGTCCTTATTAATTGTAACAATCCAAGTGCTTATTAGTTATAATAAAACAGGTCCTGATTAGTTATACAGTACATGATGTCTTTATGCTCTATGCTTTGCTTTGACTTTCCTTCTGAAAATGTATGGTCCCACCTCAACAGAAATGTTTTACAAAGTAAAATGAGATGGTGGCCATTACTGAAGAATAAAGTCAGTATGAACACAGAAAAGTTATGTTTAAAAAACATCAAGAAATAGGTGTTCATACCTTTCGTGTCTTGTTTATGTGGAATAAAATTTAATATCAAAAATCTATTGCTAATAAATCTATTTTCATAAATTGGCCTACTGATTAAAGATGTGTCTGTTTTTTTGTTTTTCAATTTCTTTTTTGGCATATAATTATTCTGACAACACCTTTTTGTGGGGCATGGTGGGTGGGAGCTGCCCTGGGGCTCTCTGAGCTAAGGGGCAACAGTAAGCCGATCAGTTTAAGGCGAAATGAGACATAGTATGGATAACAACTTATTAATTTATAAAGCACAACGTATAATCTCATGCCAGAGATCGTTTGCCGGTGTCAGTATTGTTTTAAAAAAATGGCTTTGTCCTACCATATGCATAATATAGATATGATAGGTTCTTAAACACAAAATCTAAATCACTAGGGCACCTCTCCACTCACCTCACACTATTTTCCTCACAGCGTCGCCTTTACATTGTCCACATTTCATGCAGGTCATATGATTGCCATGTTAGTTTTTAATATTGAGACAGGCAACATCGAACAATTCAAGTTACTAACGGGTAGTTGTCGACCAGAAGGCCAATGTTTTCAGGAAAAGTCAGAACACTTTAAATAGGGCGAGAATATCGCCAACCCACTACTTTCTGGACTTTTTCACCCCGAAGGACGATGTAATTGCAGTATTCTCGCCACTCCTTACATCGCGATTAACAAATTAAATGGCGATATTTTGGTCTGCGGGAATGACAGTTAAGAAGCTGTCGACATTTCGCTCCTGCACTACCAAGGGCGAGAACGACAAAGAAATCGGCGTTATTCTCGACCCACCAAACATGAGAAAGCTGCCCTAGCGGGATTGAGATCATCGTCAGATTGACCTATTCCTCCCCCAATTAAAGTCGGGAATGAGAAATGGGCAATATTCTCGTCACGGCCAAGGACGAGAACGAAAATAATTGGCGATATACTTGTACCCACCAAGCATGAGAAATCTGCCCTAGTGGCATTGAGATCATCGCCAGAATAGGCAAGTTCTATAGTTGAAACAAACAAAACTAAATATTTAAGTATAAGCATTTATTGACGACAGTTTGGCTATTGTACAGTTAACTGACGTAAGCAGTGCGTATATTATCAGCTGAGTCTGGCTATGAATTGGGAGCAAAGCTGAAAACGGAAACGTCATATATTTCAAAAGTTACTTAATTGTTTT
>JAVFBZ010175322.1:0-15956 GCA_032466195.1 Katharina tunicata | reverse complement strand
CATTATTAAGTTTGAACTGCACTGTTTTCTGTACGTGCATGCTGATCACTCATATATGGACGCTTTACACTGACCCACATATGTATCAATGCGCACTTCTTCAATTTTTCTCCAGAGAAGGGAAAATGTATATTGTTTTCTTATCGTTATTATTAAAAAACTTACATTTATGGGATAAATAGAATCTCAAATTCGTGACCCGGAGATATCAAATTTATGAAACTCTGGTAGTAACTTTCATTTATTCCTCGGAATAAATGAAAGTTACTACCAGAGTTTCATAAATCCGATATCTTCCTCGGAATAAATGAAAGTTACTACCAGAGTTTCATAAATTTGATATCTCCGGGTCACTTATCAGACATCCTCTATATATGTTTGATTGGGCTTTTAAACCGTAATTTCGTTAGATATTCATTTGAATGGTGCTTTACGATGTGCCCAGGGGTTTATCACTGCTACTTAAACCCTGTATGTTTTTGCTCGGACTATACCTGAAAGGGCAAACAATCATTGATTATTTCTTTAGATAGCAGAATATATATATTTGTAAAGAGTAAGAACACTGGCACAGGGATATCGACTAATTAAAACCGATATATCATCATCATGTTCCATATAAATTCTCAGAGACAAGTTTCTGGATAGATCTTGATCTCGATTTGTTATGGGTAACCTACAGATGTCTCGAGAAAAGGTAATTAGAGTTGGATGGTGGGTAGCAGTATATATGTCCTGTTTTGTTTTTTAGCTGTCAGGGGGAGATCTTACCGTTGGTTATTGACTGTGGGCCTCCACAGGACCATAATAACCACAAGTATCACAGAGAACAAGAGGTGCCAATAGGCATCATCTACCCATAACTCCGTCCACTCCTAAAACAACAACAACACTCACTTATTAACAGTAAAGGTTTACACAGAGTAAATTTAAAAAATAGCTTTCTAAATGGGGTTACGCACAAAACAAATTTTATCATAATGAATTTGGTTGATGTGTTAGTGTACCATGGCTGCTAAGTAATGCAACATGATGTGTGTTGACTAGAGATGATGCTTATAATGTAATGAATACCTCATCAACTTTTTACAGATGAGACTACAGGATGACATATTTATCAACTGTCACAACTTAGGTGAGTTACTTGTGCTAAAAACTAAGCTAGTCTTATTTCACCCAAACATTGCTGCCAAATTCAAAACAATGTTTTTGCTTCAGAGGCGTATTATTTTATGCATTTTATGCATTTGGATTTTGTTTAAATCACAGGTAAATGCTGACAAATTCAAATAAGTGTGTCGTCGCATCACATTTATTCAAGTTCTTTTTTCGAATATTTCAACAATATTTTACTTTGAAACTTAAATCAGAAACTTGATTTTGGAAAATAGATGTAAATATTTGCTACAAACCTAGTTTAACTTTTATTGTGTTTCAATACAAGTATAGAAGTTTATAAAGCATAAGCCAGTTAATAGAATTAAGCATAACAATTAAAGAGTTTAATTAAGATAATTTCGACAAGCTTACTGCAGATGTTATATTTATGCTTGTCAAATAGTCTTTTTGTTTTTAGAAGGTTTGACATCAAGGGGGTGCCAATTCAATAGGTAAATGAATCCACCCTCTACATGACTGGACATCAATACTAACTACACAGGCTGACAGGAAAACAGATTTCTCTTAATGTGCATTCATATGATGCGATTTGTTGTAAAGACTTTAGGGGATTCCCCAAATTAGAAACGTTTTGATTGGTGGAGATTCTTATCATCAAATATCTACCAATCAAAACACTGTAGACATGGGGAATCCCCTAAAGTCGTTACAACAAATCACACCGTGTGAATGCACCTTTAGCTGAATAGGACACTCTCTTCAAAATTGATACCAAAACGTGAAGACAACTGTAAAACTGACACACAATCAGACATAAATTGTTTACTTACAGTAAGACAAATCTTGAGTCTGTGTTGAGTGTACGACCACACCATAAATGCCATAGAAGCTGAATGAAAGAGAATACTGATTTATGTATGTTGTATTTTGAATTAAACACAGCAGTCACATATGCGTAATGAGGAAAGCCCTTGAAAACCCCTAGCAATCACTGCATGGCTGGAGACACACATGGAAATTAACACAGGGTCTTGTGCTATAACTGGGCCTTTGTGCCCTGGTGCTCTCTGAGCTAAGGGCACAGGATGCCGATTTGTAATTTTGTTGTGGTGTCCTGTTTTGTTAATGTTAGTAAATGTTTTGTCCTGTCTTGCATGTTGCCAGCATCATTTACTGTGGTTTCCTTCACCGATTGGGCTGGCACACTGTCATATAAGTGAAATAACCTTGAGTACGGCGTAAAACCCCAATAAAACAAACTTAATATATAATGTATTATATATTATAGCATTTAGCAAAAATGTAGAAAATCGAGTGGGGCAGGGGGAGCATTGCTCTGTGTTCATTTCTCTATAGGGATCCTCAACTCTCATCTTCTATATGTGTCCAATAAAACTATTCAAACAACATGCAACAGCTGTATAACAAAGAATATCATGGGCTATCTGCTATAGACAGAAAAAGGATTAATTGAGCAAATGTACGGTTTGGTTGGTTTTTAATGTCCTACTTAAGTCTATTTCACTTCTATGGAGACAATGCAATTCAACAGTAAACAGCCACATTAACACAATAAGCTCGAAACAATTTGTTTTTTAGTGGTGCTGGTGGAGGAGGCCTGTTGTGTCCCCTGTACAAAATAAGTGGTGGTATCTATTAACAAAGCTGAGCAACAGTTTCATATTAACAGGCCTGTGCTGTTGGGGAGAACAGGATGAACAGGGCCTATAAAATCTCATTTTAGGAGGAACAATTAAAAGGTTACTCAAATCGTTTAAACTGTTGGTCTAAAACTGTAGTCGGTTCAGTCATGTAATGAAGTTTGTATTAATACTATAAAGTGATTTAGAGTTATTTGTTCCTTAAATGCACATTTAAGTGTTTATCAAAAAAACAAAGCAGAGACAAATGTATTAAAAGGGAAAGGTTATCATGAACATTTGAGAGGACCGATTTGTTGGTTATGGCCGAAAGCATTACAATACAGGCCTGTATAAACATAATTCCTCTAAACAATGGTATGAAGTTTGTTATTTGGTCAAATTAAATTACACCCACTTTGGCCTATTCAGAAATCTTTATCACATTTTCAAGACAAACAAGAAGCACTGTGTGAGTTATGAATTGAATGCAGAAGGAGCTTGAGATAATTAGCCACAGACGACTAGGAGATAGAGTAGACAGACTTACCAAGTACAGCAAACACCAGAGTATTAGTAAAATGTCTGTACAGAGATAGCTTGACGATGTTACGTCTCAGTCGTAAAGTTCTCAGCGTTTCCACAAGGCTAGTGAAGATGTTATTAATGTTAAGGTAAACAAATTATACACATATGAAACAAATGTCCTTTTAATAATTATAATACTCTGCTTCTGAACAATTGTTAGATGTAAATGATATATTTATTTAGTTTTCAGTATTGCAGATAAATGTTAAAAACGAGAAGAAACTTTAAAACCCCAGCCCAGAATCTCTGCAGCTACCCAAAAATTCCCTTGCATACCTAAGGTCAGCAATGTGAGTTGAATCAATACCAGGTACAGTAGAGAAGACCTGGTACAGTAGAGGGGACCTGGTACAGTAGAGGGGACCTGGTACAGTAGAGAAGACCTGGTACAGTAGAGAAGACCTGGTACAGTAGAGGGGACCTGGTACAGTAGAGAAGACCTGGTACAGTAGAGGGGACCTGGTACAGTAGAGGGGACCTGGTACAGTAGAGGGGACCTGGTACAGTAGAGGGGATGTTAAATCGCTGGTTATTTCCAAATGACATATACATAGTTGTAATGGCGAACGAAGCATGTAAGTCCTAAAAAGCTGCCACGTGATGTTTTTGTGTTTCAGCAAATCAATTACCCAGAATGTTTCAAACATCAATTCCATTGATTTGGTGATCAGCCAACAAGTAGTCAGAAATAGTTTTGAACATGAATCCATGAGGGTATGACACAGAAAACACTGTTGTATTGTTTGTTGTATTACAAAAGCCAGTTTATATTTTGAGATAACTTTGTACTGTTTAAGTCTGGGGCTTTAACAAACTTCACAATTTCAAATTTTTTTCCATTCACTGGAGGGAGTTCAGGGTGCTTTAAATCACACATGCCAGCAGTTTAAAGTTGATCTTTGAAAGTAATTACAAATTAAAAAATCCCAGCAAAGTTTTGCCTTGTTGTTATGCTTGTTCCTTCCTTGCCTAATGACAAGGCCTGATCCAGGGGGAAAGTTTGGGATCCCATCATGGGACCAATAATCTGGCACTTTTGTCGGAGAGAAGGTAAAGGGGTTAAAGATGACCAAACTACACTTATATTTTATTGTTCTATTAAGTATTCTTTGATTGATCATCTTAGCTTTATGTGAGGTTAATACGATTGTATAAAAAAAAAAACTGTCTTTTTGATACATTATCATATTTACTTTGAGTTTGGGTGCTTAAACCCCATTCAGAGGGTTTAAAATTGGCCTGGATCAGGCCCTGAAGGGTGTATATTATAATTTTTAACAATGAACTATTGTAATTAAATAGCATATTCGATGTGCATTACCAGTCAAAATGTAAGCTTAGTTTTCTCGCATCTCAGGAATGCTTATTACCCCGCCATCTAGGAAATACCCCAACGCCCCCCTAAAGTTATCTGGAGCCCTGTAAACATTCAAATTTGACAAAATCAAATTTGAATTTGAGATGCTTTTGTAGAACAAAAAGGATATCCACCAGCAAATGATAGCATCTATAAGTGCCAAGGGAACAGCTACCATCAGCAGCCTACTGGACTGATCAGATTTGGCCTGTAATGTAGAAAGGTAGAGAATGTGAAATTACCCATTATGTGGTGTCATTTTATTAACACACTGTTTATACATGGTGACTACTTCTCCTTGTTATTATGCCATACATAAGATTTGGATTTCACAGAAAGTTAAGAAGACTTCAACAAAATGGAGAGCAGTAAAAAGTTAATTACCCCAGTCTTTAATAAATTCAAATAAGTGTATTCAATTGACCGGCACTGTATATACCCTAAATCCTCAACAAATTCGACCTCTAAGGGCACAAATTTTTACTAATTTATTGAATGTTGAATTATGAATTTGGAACTAAAACTTACATTTTTGGTAATTTAAGTCTGAACTTCATAAAAATTAAAAAATTGCATGTCTACACTTCTTACCCTTTGCATAAAATGTAGTTAAGGGGGTTGAATTTGTCCAGCATTTAGGGTAAGTATTTATTCACTTACGATCTTGTTCAAGAATATTGCTTGCTTTTGATTTGCATGCAATATGTACATTTTGAAACAGCAATTTGATTGTCATAATTGAACAAGAAATAAAACTTCACCCAAGTTTACTGTCACAATGTTAACCAGAATACAATACATTTTACATTGTGTTCAAATGGTATATCAGTTTGAGGTATTTCAAATTCCAACTGTAAACAAAACAGTGACAAGAAAAAATGTAGTGTAATAAATAATATTCTTGTTATCCAGAATTCATGAGATACCTGTTATTTAGAATAAAAAAATCAGAATCCAAATTCTTATTTCTCAGACAATACCCCCGGTACTACAAATTTAGATTTCTTAAGTTTGAAAATTAAAAGATTGATTGACTAATTGAATAGTGTTTTACGCCACATGCAGAAAATCAAAAAACTTTAAGACGTACCTGTACAGACCTGTAACAAGCCTCAACAGTAGCAAATATAAAATAGAGACTTCCACAACCCAGTACCTTGTGTAACGCGGGTCCTAACCTAGGCCTGAAATAACACCGACAACTTTAATAAACTGTTCAAAACTTATAAAACAAATTCCTTCAATATTTTCTATAGGCTACTCATTAATAGCTCATTGAACAGATCAGGATTAAACGGAATAAGTAAATCAGAAAATAATAAATTAGGTGTCTTAAAAGGTCAAACACGAGCAAAGGTTTTAAAATAAGCAGAAAAGTTAAATATAGTCCTACAAATCCTTTCAATGTCTATTTAACCAAATATTTACTAACCTCATGTAAAAGTCACTTGTAAAGTCCAATTATAGTCGTCATTTGATTGGGTATTAAATACACATCAAAAGTCCACTATACAACTTAATGCCTGAACTGCTTCTCGCAAGATTAGGATTTTCACAAAGGAAGGATGGCGTTCAACAGATTTATAAAGACAATCGTTTGGTATAATTTGTGTTTTTATGTTTTTTGTTCTCTAAATATTTTTTAAAATTCTACATCTATTCATGGAAGAAATCACTTACTTTATGATTCCAAATCCCAGACTGACAATTATGACCAACATCCTGGCTACAGTACGTTTTAAGCAAGAAACTAACTCGGCAAATATCACTGCACCGGGAACTGGAAAAAATAAAAAATAAAAATAAGAACCTTTAATAATATTTACAAATCTTAACAGATTATCACTTGATAGGATATTTATATGTATGTGTGATTGAGGTGTGATTGAGGTGTGATTGGGGTGTGATTGGGGTTTTATGATGTACTAAAACATGCTAGAAAGGAAGGCAGTTGCTTGTTTAAATGGGATCTCACAGGCACTTCACTTATGTAACTCCTCAGACTGATTACCAGCGCAATGGGTGAAGTAAACCACTATCGTCACTGGTGACAAACAAAAAACAACATTACAGGACAATCAGAGGACACCACAACAAATCAGCTCCTCTAAGCTCAAGAGAGTTCCAGGAAGCTCCAGGCCACAGGCAACTCTTTCCAGCCACCTACTATAACATAAATAGTGAAACTTTTAAGTTAACAGAAAAAACACCCTTTTGTCCATGATTTAACAGAAGACATTAGAAAAAACATGAAGTTCACTAATCCCACAATTTTAAACCATTTTGATTAGCTTTAAGTTAAAATAATAAGTAAACATAAATATACAGAAATTTTATAATGGTTGATGGTTTGGTGTTTTACGGTGTGCTTTAGGGCACTTTCTCATGATTTGAAGGCTGTGTATTCAAAGAACGAACAGCGACACTAAACACAAACATATGAGCTGTTTAGCTCCATTGGTTTGTTGTCTAATTGGGTTTTCTGCCATATTTAAGGTTATGCCATCCCGAATTGGTGAAGGAAGCGACACTACACAAGACACCAATCAGATCGGCTCAATAATGCCCTTTAGCTCAAAGAACACCAGGGCACAGTAAGTTCCGACATAAACCACCCGCTGCTCCATTGGAAAAACAATGTTCCTCCAATGCTATTACCGACAGCATGAATGTGATAATGTTTGAAGTAAACTGCCTTTACAGCCAGGGTACATTAAAACAAAAAAATAAAAAATTCCATAAATCCACCCTCTCC
Source organism: Katharina tunicata (assembly GCA_032466195.1). Lineage (NCBI taxonomy): Eukaryota > Metazoa > Mollusca > Polyplacophora > Chitonida > Mopaliidae > Katharina > Katharina tunicata. The sequence goes on along the minus strand of JAVFBZ010175322.1, from coordinate 8,497 downwards.
AACATTTACAATATATTTGTGAATACAAACCAGAGACTCCAGTATTATTGATGCTTTGGAACTCAGCATAGAATACAGCTTTTTCCAACATTCCTGAAAACAATAACCAAAAATAAACATAATATACCAGAACTCACGGAAAGTTTTGTATGAAAGTCTGTAGGTATTTAATGAAATTCATGTTCTGTTGCATACTTATAAAGGATATTGTGTGAAATATACTATTAAATCAAATGACTTCTAATGAGCTAAAAACACCAGTTTTATCACTGCATGTGAAAGGAAATCTAAATTATAGCATCAATGAATCAATTTGATTTTTTTTTTGCGGCCCTTACCACCTGATATCTTTTAGTTTAGACTTGCTTACCAAGAACAATAACTCCCCCGATCCAAAACTGTACTCTGAGCAGATCCCGCCAATTACAGGCCAATAGAACTAACCATATCAGCCCCAGTGCCACGTACACAATGCACATCACACCGAAAAACTACAACATAGGAATGGATATATTTAGTTTTTGTTGGATGTCACTTTGTTAAGAGCGATTGTTATCCCTGTTTTTAAAGGTCTCTGGATTGCGAGGCGCTTTTGTATTGTTGCATTACGTCACGTTATTTGTGATGTGAAGCATGTCGCATCACAGAAATGATTTCAGTGTGAAGGGTGTTACGCCAGAAAGACCAGTGTCCAATATTGTTGAATACTTTGTACATAACAAAGGCATGGCTTAAGAGTTAGGTTTGTAATAAAGTAACATATTGTTTTTTTTCTCAGTTGATGGAGTATACTGGAGTAAATCCATAACAAAGGCATGGATTAAGAGTTTGAATTTGTGTTTACAAAACACCTAAGGTTGTTTCAGTTCGTGGAGTAACTGGGCAGGCAGGAGGAATCCACCACAACTCAGTGTCAGTATTCACTCATCATCAGGTTATGAAGTGTGTTTCTGATAGACTTTAATGCATGGACAGCATTGGTTTGAATGATTGATTGTTGTTTTACGCCATGCCTAAGCATACTTCACTTATATGACAGTGGTGTATTGCACCAGCGAAAACAACACAGCCAGTAAAATGAAATATTACTGCTCGGTGGATGATACCACCCTAAATTTGGCTGGCAACACAGATACATTTACAGGGCATAACGAATTGGCTTCCTGATGCACCAGGGCAAAGGAGGCTCCCACTCAACCAACTACGACAAAGTGTGCAGCTTATGGTACAAATCACCACACATTAATTAGAACCTTGTTGTCCCTTTATCAAGAGGGCAACAGAAATCTCTCAGCAATCACCAGTGTTATATTAAAGTTTAAACACACAAACAAACAAGGACAATTAATCAGAATTCCACTAATGTTATATCATATATACAAGCAGCTTTATTTACTAGCCTGGAAGAAACGCTTGAAATGTGTTTGAAGACATGCTGTGTAATTTAAATTAGACCAAAAATGAATGACTAACTAGCAGTTATTTATACGGTATATAAGGTTAAAAATTATAATGTTGCAACATGTTGACCATCTCAAGCAAACACAGAGGTTTTCAAACTTACAACTAACAAAGGCCATTCCATCGCAGAGAGGTACCCATGTGTGTTCTTCATTGAAAATTCAGCTGTAACACAGAAAAAGAGATACAGACTTAATATCAACATAATATTAACATTTCATTTATATTATGTAAGAGGATGTGCAGGGGTGTATGGTAGAATACCAAGAGGAAACCGTATAAAAGCCACCATGCAGTCTCCATAGCTACAACACCAACTGCAATCTCAACCACCAAAAGCCAGACATCAACATGTATATTATTATGCTATAATAAATAACTAAACGATTAAGAAGATTGCTAAATCAGAAAAATCATAAATCAGAAGCTAAAGTTCAAACTGCCTTCTTAAATGAAGAACCAATGGAACACTAGAAACTCTTCCACATCAATCAAAGCAGAGACAAAATGGCTGCCAATTTTTTAATAAGAGACTTGATAAAACATTGATAATCAGTCTAGTTATTTAACTAGAAATTTAAATTTATTTATAAATTCAATGTTGGTACTTCAACTTTAGGGGAGATAATTGACAAGTATTTTCGTTTTTTGGGATATCACTCTCTGATACTGTAGATTCTAGTTTAGCAAATTTTGCAGACTGAGACTCTTGCGGAATCGAACCCACGACCCTCAGAGTACCAATCGCCAGCAGTAAATGCAGACAAAAAATTGTCAACAAAAAAAGGTTAGCTAGCTGTACATGTAGTCCAGATAACGGACATTCACTACCCTTCTGATAGGTAGTTGAGACATCTCCCACAGTTGGTCGCAATGAAATATTGTTTGTGTCGTTTAGAAAGTGACCGTTAACAGTATTTTCGTTTTTTGGATAACACTCTCTGATACTGAACAGATTGTAGCTCAGAAAATTTTGCAGACTGAGAGTCAGAGACCCTTGCAGGAATCGTACCCAGGACCCAGAACCCTCATAGTCAGGCACCGAATCGCCAGCAGTAAATGCCGATCACTTAGACCACTCAGCCATCCTCCCTACCAAAATAGAGGATTAGTTAGCTGAAGTCTATATAGCAGACAGTCACTATCCTTTACTGCTGGCGATTCAGTGCCTGACTCTTGAGGGTCAAGGATTCTATTCCTGTAAGGGTCACAGAATGCAAAATGTTCTGAACTAGAATCTGATCTGTATCAGAGAGTGTTATCCCAAAAAACAAAAATACTGTTAACTGGCACTTTTTAGTTAACTTACCTTCCACATCAACCTGTCCACCTAAGGTCCTGACTTCTATTACAAAAATAAACACACCATCTTTCCAAGTCTTTGTTAATAAATCCTAAAAAAAAAAAAAAGAATACAAAATATTTTCAAAATATAGCCAACAATCATGGTATGAAAAAATACACCAGTCGAAGCTACATGCAGGATGGTTTGTTTGTTTGATTGGAGGTTCACGCCATACTTTCGGTTATTTCCCTCATATTCAACTGCCCTTAGCCTGAGGGCCCAAACAAGATGGGAAAACAGTGCTCTATTTAATACTGCATAATAGGCAATTGAATACCAAAGAAAAGTTACAAATTTCAGGGTACTTGAATATATCAACCGTCTCTACGACCTTCGAAAAAAGAAACCAGAAGGAATAGAAAACAGATGCAGTGACAGACAATTAAAATACTGTAATTAAAATTCAAATTTTCAGCATGAAAGTAAATAGCCACTTTCGTTTGCAAATGTACCTGCTTCAATGCATAAATAGCTATAAAAAACAATTAAAACAAAACTTCTTCTTTACGTGCACTAGCCTGTAGCAGTATAAAATATTTATACATATCCATCATTTCTTAGTAGCTTCAGATGACACAATATCTCAGTGAAGCATGTTTCATTTTCATACTTGTATAGCTAATAGAGGTATACCATGTAAGGTCATTGGGATGACTTTTGGTTAAGGCAGTTTTCAGCAGGCTGGCCAGCCCACTGAATGCCAAACGCTGCCTTAGCGAATGAGATCCAGAAACAGTTCCATTTGACTGTCCCGTACTGACATATAACCAGAAAAACAAAACAAAAGCCTCATCCACATAGCCAGATTTTGCCATTTTGATATCAGGAACTGCAGCTCCATTCATTTGCCTTTTTATGGACCAACATAATAAAAATAAAGTAATCTTTAAATATTAACATTAATCAGGGCTGTTTTGTGAAGTAATCTAGAATAAGGCGAATATAATTAAATTTCACATGAGGTAAGATAACTTAGTGAAAGAGGGAAATTTCATAAAACTTTTTGCTCGCAAATGATGCCATCCCAGATTAATGTTCCATGAAATTACGTCATTTAAGATAAAAAAAAGTAGACAAGACAATTTTTATGAAACTTACCTTTGACGGAGTATTATCTGGGTGGGGGGGAGGTGTTGCTTTCTTAGATTGACCTTTGGGTATAGTATTTTTTTCCTCAATTGATGGACGACTTTCTTCGCGCTTTCTCCTGGATACATCCTCAGGTCCCTAACAAATAAAAACATAATATACTCATGAATGTTCTTAATAGGTGTCAAACATTGTACTCAAGGTAATTTCACTTAAATGATGACTTTGGAATGACGATGATTGACAGACAAAAGCAAGGAACTGGTACAGTAGGTATCATTTCTTCAAATAAACTGATAAATTCCATGAAAACTTTTATAATTTGTCTGAAACAAATTATTTATTTATTAATTCATCCATTAGATCACTATTAAATGTTTGGATAAAACCTTATTTATATATATAGTCTGAATATAGTATAGATTAATAAGGAGTTCAGCTAAATTTTTATATTGATAAAATCTAGCAAATGAATTCTTTCGTCATCAAGATATAGGGAAAAGAAACAGAAGGCATTTTAAATTTTGACAATTACTTAATTATTTTTGAATCTCAAGTCAATTATATCCTCGTTTTTTTTTAATAGTGTTTTAACTATGTCTCTTGATTTCACAGATCATTTCTTTAGCAAATTAATTTGACAAAGTGAAAAAGAGAAATAGGCCATTTAGATGGGCTTTCTTGCATTTGTTTTCATAATTGGACAGTTAAAAAACATAAATACCGTATTCGTACGTGTAACTTACGCATTCATGTTACTTGCGTATCCCAAACTAAGGAGCTAAATTGAAGAAAAAAACTTTGTGCCCGTTTATTATGCGCATGGAAGTTTTAGAGGTTTAGTTCTTCTCCAAACCAGGTGGTAATCACCACAATATCAAGTGGCTATACAATAAAGCGCCCTTGCCCTGTGTACGGTAAGCCATAACGCAAACCCTGATATAATTCAACGTCATGTAGCTTTTGTGTGTTTTTTAAATACATGAATGCAAACAATATTAAAGGCATGCTGAACAGAGTACCAGAGCAAAAAAATATATTTGATTAAACAAATTTTTATTCTTCAAAGCTTGGTGTTGATCTCGTTGACCCGCGCATTTTTGTTGTTTTTTTACATCTGTGTAATGCTGGACATGTTTGACAGACGTTCTGTCACAGCCCACATTTGGGAAATGTTATGGATAATTACAGTTCCCATGTAACTGGCCCAGGGCTTTCTTGGACTAGGAAATTTTGGGGAAAAAATGTGCAAGTCACACCTGCGAATATGGTAGTTATGAAAGGCCCTGTATTAAAGTAAACATTACAACAATAAAAATAGGACAAAGTAATTTCACCCAGAGCAATCTAAAAATGCAGGTGAAATGCAATTTTTCCAGCCTTCCAAATGACTTAACAGCTAGAGCTGAACTGCCAACTATGAAGCCATTGTAGAAGAAACTCTTCCTGTGTCATATTAATCCTATTTTCACCTGTATTATAACACAGGTGGTTGAGCGGAATCTCAAACACATGAAACAAATTGGCTTGCTGGATTGCTTCACCATTGTTTTATGCCATGTTTAAGCTATCAGACTAAAGTGACGAGGAACTGTTTTAACATGAAAAACAGAGGCACTAAATTACAATGAAACTGCTTGTTGCTTAAGGCATACATTTAAACAAGGTTGTAGTGGGTCAGTTTACACATGGCTACGTTTATAACACGTTGCTCTGTTTTGATCATGCAGACCACATGACTGGGCTAAAACCATACTACACTGGGCTAGAGGGATGAATCAAATTGGTGGGAGAAACCCTGGAAGTGAATTACATAATTGGTTGTGACATTACATTGTATTTGCCAGCTACTTTGAAAGCATTTTTGCATGTCACGGAAAACAAGTTTGCCTCAAACGGGCAAATGTCGTACAGGGGGAGAAGTTCGGGGGGTGATTGTCCAGGGGAAAAATTCCTACAGGGGCAAATGTCCTACGGGGAGAAGTCCTAGGGGTGGTTGTCCGGGGGGCAAAAATCCTACGGGGGAGAAGTCCGGGGGGCAAAAATCCTACAGGGGGAGAAGTCCTGGGGGTGATTGTCCGGGGGACAAAAGTCCCGAGGGGGGGGGATGCCCTGATACCATAAACAACACACACAGCACAGAAGACACCATAAGATATGGCTAAAACCATACTGCCCTTAGATAGAGGGATGAAGCAAATTCGTGGAAGAAACACTGGATGTGAATCGCTAATCGGTTGTGACCATGACACTGAGCCCCACTCCCTCCAGCCAATTCATTTTTTTTTTAAATTTAAAACCTTTGTTACAGATGTTTTATCTGGGGACAAGGTTATAAAAACTTGAGCATACTCAAGTCGGAGTCTGTGCTCAAAACCTTGAGATCAAACTCCACTGGTTGTGCTTCAAAATTGTGGTCATAAAATGCTTTGAGAATGTACTAAGCTGAGTACAAAATCAATGCAGTTTACAGTCGCTTGAGCTCCCTTTTGTGGAACTCTCTAGTGTATGAGGTAGAAAGAAATTACTTTGTATTTGCTAGCTACTTTGAAAGCAGTTTTGCATGTCACAGAAAACAAGTTTGGTTTTAAAAGGAAGGACTGATTTTCAAAATTTAATCGAAAGGGGTACATAAAAATGCTTTTAAACCCACCAAAAGCCTTATACAACTATATTTTCTCTGTGAGTACGGTCAATCAACTCGAATCAAATGTTTTTGTACTCTGTTGAGAATATTAGGCGTACTCAACTTTTATTTATAACATTCAATTTTGATCATGGTTACAGATTCGACCCCGTTGAGAACACACTCTGTTGAGTTCAAAATCAACACACATTCCAGACGCTTGAGCACTTTTGTGGTTTGTTCGATTGGGGTTTTGTGTCATTCTTTAGGTTAGTTCACTCATATGACATTGTGCCAGCCAAATGGGTGAAGGAAACCATCGTAAACGACACAGACACACACAGCACAAGAGACACCATAATAAATTTGACATAAAATTAACATATTTAAAGAAATTTAAGTACCTTTGCTGGGGCTGTTTCAACTGGTTTCTGATAATGAAAAAGGAAAAAGATAAATATAATATCAGATTAAGTTTACATGCGTCTACCTTTATAACACGTTGCTCTGTTTTGATCATGCAGACCACATGATATGGCTAAAACCATACTGCCATTAGATAGAGGGATGAAGCAAATTCACGGAAGAAACACTGGATGTGAATCGCTAATCGGTTGTGACCACTGAGCCCCACTCCCTCCAGCCAATTCATTTTTTTTTTAAAATTTAAAACCTTTGTTGAAGCTGTTTTTATCAGGGGCCGAGGTTATAAAAACATGAGCATACTCAAGTCGGAGTCTGTGCTCAAAATCTTGAGATCAAACTCAATTGGTTTTGCTTAAAAATTGTGGTTATAAAACGCTTTGAGACTCAGCTGAGTACAAAATCAATGCAGATTACAGTAGCTTGAGCTCGCTTTTGTGGAGCTCTTCAGTGTATGAGGAAGAAAGATGTTACATTGTTTTTGTCGGCTGCTTCGGAAGCATTTTTGCATGTCACAGAAAACAAGTTTGGTTCAAAATAAAGAACTGATTTTCAAATTCGCAGCGTATAGGGTATGTTAAAATGCATTTAAACCCATCAAAAGCCTTATACAACAATATTTTCTCGTTGAGTACGTTGTTGTGCAGGGTAGGTACCATACCCAAGAATCTAATGGTTTCTTACTTTGTTGAACACAGTAGGTGTGCTCAACCTTTTTTATAACCTTCAAGTTTGAGCATGGTTCCGGAGTAGACTCAATTGAGCTCAGAATCAGTAGACTCAAGGACTTTCATCAACTCGTCCCCTGGTTTGTTTGATTAGGGTTTTTTAGCGTTTTTTAGGTTATTTCACTTATATGACTGCGTGTCAGCCCAATGGGTGAAGGAAATCACCCCAAACGAAGCAGGCACACACAGACAACATAATAAATTTAATGTAAAATTAACATAAAAAAATTCCAAATACCTCTGCTGGAGCTTTTCCATCTGGTTTCTGATAATGAAAAAGAAAATATCAGATAAAATTTACACACGTCTACGTGTATAACATGCTGCTCTGTTTTTATCATTCTGGCCACATGACAGGGCTAGTAATATTGTCCTTAGCTGGAGGGCTGAATCAAATTGGTGGGACAAACACTAGGCCTGAAATGAAGCACTAATTTGTTGTGACCATACTTCCTATTAGTTAATAAACATAAACAAAAAAATCAAATACCTTTGCTGCAGATTTTTCATCTTGTTTCTGATAATGAAAGGGAAAAAGATAAAAAAAATTATCAGATAAAGGAAATCATGATAATGGTTTAACAACTATAGCTTATTTCTTTCAGGCGTTTCAGGGGGATTTATTTACATTTTGTCTGGAACTAGACTCAGGTGAATGAAACCACTCAAAACATGCTGTCAGCAAAAATGACAACACAGAATATTTACAGGACACCTCATAAGAATGATCTTTCTGGTGCCACTTAGCCAGGGCTCGAAATGGCGGCCTGCAAATAGCCAAAAGCAGGACATTATTCAGTCAATGCAGTCCAAATAAAAAACGGC